>JAGQEM010000049.1:0-149223 GCA_019202945.1 Corynespora olivacea
CCCCCCCCCCCGAATGTTGACATGACTCCGAAGTTGGAGTTGCATGCTAACAGACCCATAGAATCATCGATTGTAAATCCAAAGCTGGCACCTTCGAATTCAAAGCCCACGCAAACGAGATCACCAGCGTGGCTATCTTTGAAGAAAAGGGGGTGGCATACGTCGCCACTGGTGCACGGGACCGCATGGTCCAAGTCTTTCAGCGCAAGGCTGAGGCCTGGAATCTGATGCAAACTCTTGATGAGCACGTTGGAGCGGTGACCGGAGTAGTTTTTTCACGTGGGGGCGATCGACTCGTCTCGATGAGCTCGGATCGTAGCATCGTCGTCCGCGAATTAGGTACGTGACCTCCGGGTGCAGACAGCGTTGGTTGGACGAACTTGCTGACTCTGTGCTCCAACGGTAGCCTCGCTCGAAACGGAAGGTGACCTTTCGAGGGCGTTCATCATACTACGGACGATCATGCTGAAGGCCACACCAGTCTCTATAGCGTGGGATATGGATCAAGAGGATGTCCTCTTGGTCTCGACGATTGACAGACATGTACACAAATACGACTTGCGCAACGGCCAAGGTCTCAACACCTTTCGCGCATTAGATACTGATGGAGGCGATGCCGTCGTGCTCTCGTCTCTTGTCCATATTCCACGAATGTGGGGATCGCCGCTCATTGCCGGCGTATCCAGCACAGACAAGTCGATACGACTTTACGAAGAAAGCGGTGCCTTGCTAGCGCGTGACTGGGGGCATACCGAAGGTGTGACCGACATTGCCCTCGTACAGAGCGGCGAATCAAACGACGATAGCATGGAGAAGTCTTTGGTGACGGTTGCGGTGGACGGAACCATCTTCATATGGGGCCTCCTACTCCAACCACACCGAGGAGATGCGTCGAGATCCGTAGACCTTGTTGGGCCAAGCACGCCCGCAAACCACTCTCTGCTAGCCAGCAAGCCGCCATTACGGCGTGTGTTCTCACAGTCCGAGCTTGCAAAATTCCAGCGGTCCCCAGAGGAGGACCGATCCACACCGACGGGAAATCGATCACCGAAACTGCGCAAGAGGGTATCGAAGTTCTCTCTGGCCTCTACACCAAAGCTCGACCCTTCACCCCTGCCTAGCCCTACCTTGGCCCGCCGTCGACTGACGAACTCATCCAGCCAGTCAACGCTTCGACGGTCGTATCGGAATCGATCGCCGTCACCCCCGAGCCCACGAAATCCGCAGCTCACGAAGCGTCGGTCGTCGGTGGATGTTCGGCTTCGCAGCAAGGCTCCCGTGAACGAATTTGGAAGTCTCGGTGCACTGACCGAGTCTCTCAATCGCACCCTGCGTGCTTACCGAAAGCGTCTGGCCAACAACAACGACAGTCTAAGTGCCGAGCTTGTGCGGGATGTGGAGCGCGAGCTCGCTCTGACAACGCGTGCGGTCGGCGAGAAAGCAAAGTCGAACGGTGCTTTCAACGAGACGGTTATGCAAAAGTTGCTGGACCAGTACTCGGAGCGGTTGCTGAGCACGCTCGACGAGAAGATCGCCGCCAGTGTCGCATTTCGAATGAGGGAGAACAGCGAGAGCGGCATATCGACCGGACGAGCGTCTCCAGCAACGGAACAGGACGACAGGACGAGGGAGAAGGAAGTCATGGATCACGGGGGCGAGAGTGAAGCCGGAGACTCTGCGGCGAGCAGGGCAGGGTCAGTATCATCGATCATCGGTGGGAGGGCGGCATTGCCTCAGGCATCATAAATGGGTACGGGCGTTTGCAGGAAAGTGTGACCAGAGGGGTTTTTTTTTTTTGGGATACTGGGCACTAGGTTCAATGCGGTTGGTTGGCTATCCTTCGATGAGGCTCACGTGGAAAGGAACAGAGGGCGGGCCTACAAAAGCGGGCTGGATTCTTTTTTGCGATACCGGGTTTTAATGTAGTCGTACCGTCTTCTTCCCACGGATAATGTTAGAAGAGGGTTTTGTTGGAAACGCGCGCCTGCACCGGCTGATTGTTCGTGAGGCGTGATCAAGTACTGATAAACGAGACGGTTGATTGGACGCGCGTGAGTGGCACAAGTGCACATCCAATATAGGTAGGGCTGGAATGACATGGGGCACGGAACGCGGGAGACGTTGGCGGGAAGCAATGTCCAGTCTTGAGTGTTCTTGGTGCGTATATTCCGACTTCACAGCCGTGAACTGGACCACCTCCCAGCCAGGACCACCTATGCATCCCAGCACCGGAACAGCGGAGGTGATTGCAAAAGGTTTCGATGGTCGTCGTGGGGTGTAGCAGATGGTTGCAGGCGTTCACGCGTCCCCGGAACGGCATTCCGATGCTCGACGAGCTAGTCGGTTACGGCATACCCAGCGCCTCGGGCCATATGAAGTTCCTTCCCCATGCCCGAAGCGCACGCATCAGGATACGGCGATGCTGTTTGCAGGGCTGGCTGGCTGGCTTCGGGTATAGTATATCTTTGGTCGGTCTTCCCATTGAACTGTACCTACCCATCCGGTTGGCTTTTCGACGGCGGCCGGAATCCAGACGCCGAGTGTGGATTCCCATGTATGTACATGTGGAGGTACCTGGCCTGTTAGGTGCATGTGGAATGAAAAAAAAAAAGCACGGAATCAGTCATCCGCGTCTCCAAAGGCAGCCGGCGTGTGTTGGCTGGCCGGATGGCTGGCTGGCGACCGGACGGACAGACAGACGAACAAGCACCCGCATGGCAGCGTTACGCTCGCTCGCGTGGTCGGACAAATGGAGTGGGCCAAGGTAGGCAAGGCGTGGGCTGTCAGGGAGCAGAGAGGTCACAGCCGTTCGTCCCCGCACTACGGGCTGGACACCAGGCTAACCGGGACCGTCCAGCTCAGGGCCGTCACTCATAAGAAGGTCTCCTCGCACATTGTGCAACGGTTTTTATTTCCCATTGCTACTGCTGCTACTACTACTACTACTACTACTACCATTCCTACCATTACCACCACTACTGCTACCACCACCACCACTACTGCTACTACTACCACTACTACTACTACCACCGCCGTTGATTGACTGCTTCTCTGTTCACGTTTTCCGCATCGCTCCCATTTCTTTGTGGCTGCTGCTGCTGCTGCTGCTGCTGCCCCCACCTGTCAGCCAGCGCTTCTCCGAAACTACCACTCCCAGCACATCCCATCTCGCGCGCCCTTTGTCCGGAATTGAGACATATAGCTGCGTCTTCGCTTCGACCTGGACATTGAGCCACCTCCTGCATTCCTCGGAGCTCTGTTGCTTTTGAGCGCCGGAAACCACTTCCCTCTCGCAGCCTGCACATATCCGCACCCGCGCAATGTCTGAAGGCGAGACGAAGCCGCCCGTGGTTGCCGAGGCTCACCAGGTGGATACGTTCCACGTCCCCAAAGCTTTCTACGAGTGAGTGTGTGTCCGGTGCTGCATTGCATCACTGTTCGTGGTGCAGGACGTGGTGGCTACGCCGCGGCGGAGCGGGGTGACCCCGCCATCACGCCCAGCACCATCATCCCCAACTCACTCCCCGGTGAATGTAGACGCGATGATGCATGGTGGTTTGCTGACGCATGGCCTATCAGCAAGCACCCGCACTCGAAACCGCATCTCGATGGCCTCGAGCACTACCAGCAGCTGTACAAGGAATCGATCCAGGAGCCGCATCAGTTCTGGGGCCGTCTTGCGCGCGAACTGCTCACGTGGGAACGCGATTTCCAGACGGTGCATGCGGGTAGCTTTGTCAATGGGGACAATGCGTGGTTCGTCGAGGGCAGGCTGAATGCCAGTTACAATTGCGTCGACCGACATGCGTTCAAGAACCCGGAAAAGCCTGCGCTCATCTACGAGGCCGACGATGCCGGCGACAGCCGTACCATCACCTACGGCGAACTCCTGCGCCAGGTGTCGAAGCTCGCGTACACGCTGAAGGAGATGGGGGTCAAGAAGGGTGACACGGTGGCTGTCTACCTGCCCATGATTCCCGAGGCCGTCATCTCCCTTCTGGCCTGCACGCGTATCGGTGCCGTGCACTCTGTGGTCTTTGCCGGTTTCTCCTCCGACTCCCTCCGCGACCGCATCATCGACGCCGAGAGCAAAGTCGTCATCACCACCGACGAGGGGAAGCGTGGCGGCAAGGTCATCGGAACCAAGAAGATCGTCGACGAGGCGTTGAAGCAGTGCCCAAACGTTTCCCACTGTCTCGTCTACAAGCGCACGGGTGCCGACGTCCCGTGGACCAAGGGCCGAGACTGGTGGTGGCATGAGGAGGTTGAAAAGTACCCCAATTACATTGCACCCGAGTCGATGAACTCGGAAGACCCGCTCTTCTTGCTCTACACCTCGGGATCCACCGGCAAGCCCAAGGGGGTCATGCACACGACCGGTGGCTATCTGATCGGAGCTGCCATGACGGGAAAGTACGTCTTTGACATCCACGACAACGACACCTTCTTCTGCGGCGGTGATGTAGGATGGATCACTGGCCACACCTATGTTGTCTACGCTCCGCTGCTGCTGGGTGTGGCTACTGTCGTCTTCGAGGGTACTCCCGCTTACCCCAACTTCTCACGATACTGGGACATCGTCGACAAGTACAATGTCAGCCAATTCTACGTTGCGCCTACCGCTCTGCGCCTGCTCAAGCGCGCTGGTGACGAGCACGTCAAGCACCAGATGAAGAACTTGAGGATATTGGGATCCGTGGGCGAGCCGATTGCCGCCGAGGTTTGGAAATGGTACTTCGAGATTGTCGGAAAGGAGGAGGCGCATGTTGTCGACGTGAGTATATATAGCTTTTGGTGTTTGGCTGGCAACAAGGCTGATGCGTACAGACATACTGGCAAACCGAGACTGGTTCCCACGTCATCACTCCTCTGGGTGGTATCACACCTACCAAGCCTGGGTCTGCCTCTTTTCCCTTCTTCGGTATCGAGCCTGCCATCATTGACCCCGTCTCCGGCGAGGAGATTCATGGTAACGATGTCGAGGGCGTGCTTGCCTTCAAGCAGCCGTGGCCGAGCATGGCCCGCACAGTCTGGGGAGCACATAAGCGGTATATGGATACGTACTTGAATGTGTACAAGGGTTACTATGTGAGTGACGCGATACCTCCTCCGGACACGAAGGTTTTTTCTAACCTCCGCAGTTCACCGGAGATGGCGCAGGCCGTGACCACGAAGGCTACTACTGGATCCGTGGACGGGTAGATGACGTGGTCAATGTCTCTGGGCACAGGTTATCGACTGCAGAGATTGAGGCTGCGCTCATCGAGCATCGTATGTTACTTCCTCTTTTGGACTTTCTGCGGCTCTTGACCCGCGCGCCTTGATACTGATAGGATGCAGACTCTGTAGCCGAAGCGGCCGTTGTCGGCGTCAATGACGAGCTCACCGGCCAAGCCGTCAACGCTTTTGTTGCGCTCAAGGACGGCAACGAAGCCAGCGACCAGACGAAGAAGGATTTGATCTTGCAAGTGCGGAAGTCGATTGGACCGTTCGCAGCACCGAAGGCGATTTACGTCGTGCCCGATTTACCCAAGACACGATCCGGGAAGATCATGCGTCGTATCCTGAGGAAGATCTTGGCAGGTGAGGAGGACCAGCTGGGCGACATCACCACGGTAAGCCGTTCCTTCTTGTTTTCTCTCGCCTTTTCTTCTAGCGTGTCTTGGTACCAGTCGATTACGCGTCGTCGTGCGGGACAGTAAAGCTAACGCATCTGACAGCTTTCGGACCCTTCGGTTGTCGACAAAATCATCGACACTGTTCACCAGGCCAAGCCGTGATGGGGGGAGCGTAAGCGGAACTGGAGGCGTTTGAGTGGAATCGGTAGGGATTGACAAAGTGGGTCCAAAACAGGCGCGGGTATACCGGCGGCTGGTCGTTGGGGGGGGGAAGGGGGGGCATTGTCATGGTGATGAGCGCATGCCGATTCCCCGTGTGCATGTACTTTTTGTTACGACTAGGCGCTGAGATGGCGCTCAAGTTGTGCGGCGTTGCTCTGGTATTATCTCACATAGTATATTCCGAAGTCCAGGCTGTGGATGTGTCCGTGTCAAGTGTGACAAGTGTGACAGCGGACGACCCTGGTTGTGTATGTATGGTAATGGGAGTGCCGAATAGGTGTGGCGCACGAGGTGGGAGAGTTTCAGTACAGTAACAGCCCAGCCCTCCACCAAGTAGCCCACTTTTGCCGCGCATCCTGGTTGCTTTCCATGCTGATCCCGCATTGCTATGGGGTATCGAACACCGCTGTATGGCTGGGGCCATCCAAAAAGGGTGTAAATCACCGTGAAAGGGCTTACGCAGCCGAAAGATTACGCTGCCGTAGAGTTGGCACCGGCATCTCTGCACAGCCCTCGCTGACGCCTCCCTCTCTCTAGCTTCATCTGTTACGAAACCGACTACAACACCATCACACATGTCGCCCGCTCGCTGCGCACCCGTACCAAACATTCCTATCCCGCTCCTCCCCCTCCCGCCCCTCTCCCTCCCCTAGCGCACTGCTACGTGAAGGAGCGTCGCCGCAACCATGCTATTCACTCGGGCCGTGGCAGTGGCCATATCTGTCTTCGCGTCCATCGCTACCTCCGCCTCGACGGCACGGCCACCGCTGCAGCGCATCGGACTGGCAAAGAACCCCTCGATCCTCACCCAAAACAGCCGCGTCACGGCCGTCTCGACGTTTGACCTCGCATTCGACCTTTACGGACGGAGGATACGGCTGAGCCTGGAGCCGAACCACGACATCTTCGTAGAGGGCGCGAAGGTGCAGTATCTGGGCGCGGATGGAACCATCACCAAGGAGGAGCCGCTGGACCGAGCCGCGCACAGGGTGTTCAAGGGCACTGCTTTCCTCAAGAGGGCGAACCGCTGGGACCGGGTGGGATGGGCGCGGCTGGAGATAATACGAGATGGCGGGGAACCGCTCTTCGAGGGCACCTTCACCGTGGACCACGACCACCACCATGTGGCTCTCTCGACCACCTACAAACAGACGCGAATGGACGAGGATCCGGACATCGATCTGCGCGACGATGAGTACATGGTTGTGTTTCGCAACTCGGACATGGGACCCAAGCAGGAACACTCGGAACTGAAGAAGAGGTCGGCCGGGCTGACGTGTGCCAGTGACTCGCTGGGCTTCAACACCCAGGACGAGCACCCCGTGTATGCCGGCATGCGGACGCGCAGCGAGAGCAGCAAGTTCTTCTCGTCGCCCTTCTCGTCGCTCACGGGGCGTCAGGTCGACAGTACGCCGGGCGGTGGGAACAGCGCCGGTACCAATCTTGTCGCAAGCATTGGCAGCACTGCCGGTTGTCCGACGACGCGAAAGGTCGCCCTTGTCGGCGTTGCCACGGACTGCACATACACTGCCTCTTTCAACTCGATCAACGCAACCCGTGACAATGTCATTCGCCAGATGAACTCGGCCTCTGAGCTCTATGAAAGCACCTTCAACATCTCCCTCGGCCTGGCCAATTTGGTCGTCACCGAAGCGAACTGTCCGACAACACCCCAAACCGCCACCGCATGGAACCGCGCATGCAACAGCAACTTCGACATTCAGGCCCGACTCAACTCATTTTCCGAATGGAGGGGAAACCAGAAGGACTCGTATGCTTATTGGACTCTTCTCAGTACGTGCAACACGGGCTCTGCCGTTGGTTTGGCCTGGCTTGGACAGGCTTGCACGACTGGATCTCAAAGTTCAAACTCTTCGACAGGAAGTGCAGAGTCTGTTGCCGGGGCCAACGTCGTTGTGCGAACATCGACAGAATGGCAGGTCATAGCCCACGAAGTCGGTCACACATTCGGCGCTGTTCACGATTGCACGTCTTCGACTTGCCAGAACTCCAACACCGTCAACGCCCAGCAATGCTGTCCACTCAGCAGCGGCACCTGCGATGCCGGGGAAAAATACATCATGAACCCCTCCACAGCAGAGAACATCGACAAGTTCTCACCTTGCTCCATCGGCAACGTCTGCTCTGCCCTGGGTCGTAACAGTGTGAAGTCCACGTGCCTGACGAACAACCGAGGCGTCACCACCATCTCTGGCCAGACTTGCGGAAACGGTATCGTCGAGGGCGACGAGCAGTGCGATTGTGGAGGCGAAGCTGGCTGTGGCGGCAACACATGCTGCGATGCAAAGACTTGCAAGTTCAAGAACAACGCCGTGTGCGATGACTCCAACGAGGACTGCTGCAAGGGTTGCCAATTCGCAGCAGCCACCACCGTTTGTCGTGCGAGCTCCAGTTCCTGCGATCCCGAAGAGAAGTGCACTGGGAGCAGTCCATACTGTCCAGATGATAAAACACAGAACGACGGCATCGACTGCGGAAACGGCTTCAAGTGTGCTAGCGGGCAGTGTACGTCGCGGGACCAGCAGTGCAAGACCGTCATGGGCAGTTATACACAGGGCAATGACACCTATGCCTGCGACAATAGCAATTGCATGCTCAGCTGTGCAAGTCCTGAATTTGGACATAATGTTTGCTATGGCCTGCAACAGAACTTTTTGGACGGCACGCCCTGCATCGGAGGCGGCAAATGCTCAAACGTAGGCACCTCCGTCTTCATACCCATAATCACACACAAACTAACGGCAAAACAGGGACAATGCTCTGGCAGCTCAGTCGGTGGCGAGGTCAAAAACTGGATCGAAACCCACAAAACACTCGTCATAGGTCTCAGCGCAGCAATCGGCGGCCTCATCGTCCTTTCCATCCTCGGCTGCTGCATAAGCAGCTACCGACGTCGTAAGAACCGCAAGAATTATGCTGCAAACCTGATACCTGCGCAACGCACCGGTCCAGGCTCTCATGTCCCGCGTGTTCGATCGAGAAGTCGTGGTTTGAGAGACGGTGCGCCCCCTGGCGCACCGGATATGGGTCAACGCGGTGGAGGAGGGGGTTGGTCACCGCAGACAGGACATGTAAATATACCCGAGCCCGCACCACTTTACCATCGGAGTAACAGTGCGCGGTATGCGTAGAGGAGGAGAATGATCGCATCCTTTTTTTTTCTCTATCGAACTTGCATTGGAAATGGGATTGCATTGGAAACACTCCCTCGGGGCATTTGGGTATATCCACCACGGCTAGCATGCCTTACTTACGATGGTATGGGCGGGCTTTTTTCCTTTGGTTGTTTCCTTTTTGAGCGCTTATTTTTATACTGCATCTTGCGCGGCGTTTTTTGGTGTCATCCAGCAAACCTCGGGCTTGTTTCGCTGGCTTGGGAGATGTGTTTTGGGCTCTTTGGAGGCAAAATGGACTTGGCTTGGGTGCAACTTTGGTCATTCTTATCAGTTGGATGGACGGGATTGCCTCGAGCCGCATGGTGGTACACACATATATCCCATTTGTTTGTTCGCGGGGAATGCTCGCACTGCGCGAGAAAGCATTGGTAGAACGATGCAACGTAGCCTATCCTTTGAGAGTGGTATACGGCAGCTTCAATCGAGAGAGGATACATACTACGCAGTGCCTGCTGCCACTGCTTGGTACCAAAGTATCCAGAGCAGCAAGATTGTCATCATGTCATTGCATCTTGCCCTACTGTTTCAAGTACATTTGTGCAGCCGTGCCCCCATCTCGTTTCGCGGGGAGGGTAGGAACATCTCAAATCTTGTCATCTCCTTTCCTCGAACGCCTTTTCCCGTTTCCACTTCTAGGCCCTTTCATTGCATCGAATATAGGATGATTAATTTCTCGGAGAAACTATCATTCGCAACCCGACTCTTCCCTCCCTCCTCCTTTACTTCTCGTTTCCCTCCCTTCTTTCCACTTCACCGTGAACCCACCACAATCCAACTCCCTCGCATCCGTCCCCCATCCCCATCAACCCAGCAACCATGGCCTCCCTAGCCCTCACCGCCCTCTCCATCTACCTCCTCGCAACCACAACCACAGCCGCCGCCCTCCCCCAACCCATGATGGCAGTATCCAACTCGGCAACCCAAGCACCCACCCAACTCTGCGGCGTCGACGACTCCCTGGTCCTCACCGGCACCCCCTGGATCGTCTACAACATGTTCTACAACGCCGCCCAAGCCGCCGGCACCCAATGCACAAACTACGACTCCACAACCGCCGCCACGACCGCCTCCCCGCAAACCATCCACTGGAGCAGCGTCACCGACATCGACCGCGTCCAAGCCACCGCCAACGTCCCCAAGGGCTACTCCTTCATCGGCCTGACGCAGAACCTCGAGACGAGGCTCTCGGCCATCGCCGACATCCCCGCGACGTATACCTGGACGCGCTCGAATTCGTCCGCGTTCAAGGGGAACGTGTGCTTTGATTTCATGACGAGCGATGTCAAGGGCGACTCCACGTCGGGCGCGGCGCAGGAATTGATGCTGTGGGTGCAGTGGACGGGGGGGCAGCTGCCCATCGGGTGGGCGGAGGGGCCGGCGGCGGAGGTCGACGGGCTGTTTGGGAGGGGGTGGAAGTTGTATCGGGGGGTGAATGAGGATACGGGGATTACCGTTTCTTCGTTGCTTCCGGATACGCAGTTTGATGGTGAGTTCCCCCCACCCCCCCCACCCCCCCCTCTTTTTGTTTTCTTTCTTTTCTTTGTCGAAAATCCCCCCCCCCTTTCTTTTCTTTTTTTTTGGGTTCCTCCGTCTCGTGATGGTGGGTTGGTTCTTTTTTCTTTTTGGAGAAGCTGGCGGGCGGGATGGCGTTGCTGGAGAGCGATTGTTCGAGCTGACGGGTTGTTGCGTAGGCGTGTTTGAGGGCGATATCAAGGACTGGTTGTTGAAGATGGTGGAGGTGGGGTTGTTTACGAATGAGACGTATGTGAATGTTGGGAATGCGGGGACGGAGCCGTTTTATGGGAAAGCGGTTTTGAATGCGACGGTCGGGCTGCAGATCAATTTGAATTGAGATGGGGTGGTGGGATGAGAGGGTCTTTAAGGAGGAGGAGGAGGTGGTGGTGGTGTTGACTGGTGAAAGAAAGGCGTGGTGGTGGACGAGGCGGGTTCGAACTCCCTTCTTTGAAGACTTCTTGAGCAGACGGCCGCTTTTGGTCCATAAAACATATCTCTTCTGGACGGTTTCTCTTCGTTGTCACAGTCGACTTCCTTTTGGACTAGGCGCGCTACCCGGAGAAAATACGAGATGCCGCCAGCCCTATGGCACCGTGTGCTTCAACGAGTTGCTGCACCAGCCTCTATCCCGGTCTACCGGATCATGTTTCTGCATTTTGATGGGTCACTCATCGTATGGAGAGTCTGTGACGTCGACCTGGAAGTTTGCTTTCCTGTGCTGAGCATAAAAAGATGGAGAAGTGACAAAGGCCTCTAACTGTCACATGACGTGCAGGGGCCTTCGCTAGTCTATTACCTAGTCTTTATAGATACCAACATTCACCTCACACCAACGCTCGCTAAACCGACCATGTAACAAACTACCTAGATACCATGGCGCCATTCGCACCATACGATTCGTCAATCAGCGATTAGCAGGTAGTCTACATGGATCAGGCTACGCGGGCACAAACATCAAAAAACCAAATTGGTGCAACTCGCGTCCGACGAGTTCCACGCCCGCAGTCTCACGGATTGTATGGAGGAAGCCGACGCAATCCAAACCAATCATCCGCAACACCAACGTCGAAACATGCATGTAATTCTGGGTAACCTGTTGGCTGGAATGGGTCTGGAAGCGATGACTCAGGATTTGTATGTGGTATACGCTTATCTCCACGTCTTCCCAGCTTCCTCTTCAGGCGACATTACCATACGTTTAATTCCCTAGTACGTGAAAGCCTAGACTACACACCACGACTTGGGGCCATAATTTTTTCTCGGCCATGTAAGAGAACGCCATCTGTTAAGAACGCCATGGCGTCCTATCCTCTCAATGCGACCTCTCCCAGCACCCAAATCCCCGGAACCCTCCCACCCGCATCCTCCTCTCCGCCATGGGCAGTAAAATCCTCGTCGTGGGCGCCACAGGCTACGTCGGCGGCACCGTGCTCTCCCAACTCCTTGCCCACCCCTCTCCCGCCCTGCAATCCCAAGTCTTCGACGTCGTAGTCCGCAAACCCTCCCAGATCGAAAAACTGCAGCGTGAATACGGATCCCGCGTCCGCGCCTTCCAATGGCTTGGCCTGGATGATACAGCCTTTATCGAACGTCTGGCGGGCGACTACGACATCATCATCAACACAGGCACAGGGTTCCACGCCGCATCCGCCATCGCCCTCGTCCACGGGCAGGCGAATCGCATCAAAGCCGGCACGCCCTTCACGCCCTGGATGCTCAACCTCTCCGGCTGCACGAACCTGGCCACACGACCGTTCACATACCCGGGCGTCGAGGGACGGGAATGGGACGACCTCCGCGACGGCGAGAAGATCCTCGACCACATGAAAGAGTTGGAAAAACAGGAATCGTATCCGCAGAGGAAAGCCGAGGTCGGGGTTCTGGAAGCCGGTAGTAAGACGGGTGTGCAGGCGGTTAGTGTGAATGCTCCCGTCATCTTCGGCGAGGGAGAGGGTCTGTTCAACCGCCAGGGCACCGTCATCCCGCGCGTCATGAATTTTGCCTTGCAGCATGGCTATGGGTTCAAGTTGAACGAGACGGCCAACTTCGACCGTGTGCATGTCGCCGATTTGGCGGACATTTACGTTCGCCTCGTACGCGCTATCCTGGAGCGTCCAGATCACGGGATAGGCTTCATTCCCGTCAACGAGCGCGGCGTCATCTTTTCCGAAGCCGGTCACATCCTCATCAAAGACCTGAGTTCAAACTGTCTCGACGTCCTCTTCGCCGACGGCTTGTTGCCGAAGCCGGACGGGCCGCGGCATAAGGAGGTCAGGTTGGTCGGGCTGCAGGAAATTGCGGACAAGTTGGCCCTGGGGAAGACGTTTATTGCCGAGAGGTCGTGGGCTGGGTCCAAAGCTACGAATTCGAGTGTGGCGAGGAAGGTGCTGGGTTGGGAACCGAAGAGGGGGGAGCGTGCGTGGGAGCAGGAATTTCGGGATGAGTTGTTGGCGCTCAAGGAGGGGAGGAGGATTTTTAGCTTTGCGGGGGTTATTGGGGCTGATTCGAAGTAGGAGGGCTGGTGTTGCTGCATATAGAGAGAGGTACAAAAGTTTGGATGCGGTCGTGTGTTGGTACCTTGAAGAAGTTGCACTTCGTTGCGATGCAATGCCCCTGTCCACTCCATCCTGCTGGATTGTGGCACAGTCCGATCCCGATCTTGGATCGAGCATAATAACAAGCTTTGTCAAGCTTCCTATTGCTTATCCGCGGAGTAGCACGCATCCCGTGATTTGATGTTCGAACGCAAATAAACATTCTAGATACCCATCGTAAAGTACAATTTGAATCTCAGGCTGATGCCGTACGCACCAACACACCTCCTTTTCACATTTACCGCCTCATTCGAGTACGCATCCCACACCCGTCATACCAATCTTCACTCAATACCCATGTTTCTGCAACTCCACCTCCGTCCACTCCCACAGCTTCTTCGCCAACCCATCATCTCTCGCATACGAACTCGCTCTCCCCGGCTCCCCCACAGGATTGTAAAACTTCCCATTCTCCAACCTCCCCTTCTCCACCGTAGCACCCCACGTCTGATTCAGCGCCCCACCCTTCGTATCGAGGAAATGGCCCGGCAGGAACCGAAAAAGAAAGCTATACGACCAGAGCGCGAACTTCAACAACGGATTCAACAACATGGTCGTGTACAAGTCGGTAACAACGACGCCCGGATGGATAGCCACGGACGTGATGGAGGGATACCGGGCAGCGAGTTCGCGCGTATACAATATGTTTGCCAGTTTGGACTGGCCGTATCGGTACCCGGTGTAATACGTCTCCAGCTTCCCTTGGTCCCACACGAAGCCCCCGGAAGGCGTCATCCAGTGACCCATGCTGGCCAGATTCACGATGCGCACATCGCTCCCCTCCTGCTCCGCCGTCTTCAGCAACACAGGCAGCAGCAGCTTGGTCAGCAGCGCATGGCCCACATGGTTCGTGCCGAATTGTATCTCGTATCCTTCCTTGGTCAGGCTGAAGGGCGTCATCATCACGCCCGCATTGTTCATGAGGATGTCGAGGCGCGATTCGCGCGCCTGGAGGGTCGATGCAGCTGCGGCGATGGAGGCGAAAGAGGCGAGGTCCAGCGGGAGATACTCGATCGAGGCATCGGGGACGGAAGTCTTGATGTCGCGGATTGCGGCCGTGGCTTTGGATTCCGTGCGCGCGGCGAGGTAGATGCGCGCGGGAGAGTGGGCGGCGAGGTAGGCGATGGCTTGTTTGCCCAAGCCGCTGTTACCTGGAATTCTCTGTCGGCACGGTTTCTCAAGAAGAACGGGAATGGGAACGACGGACCACCCGTGACCAGAATCACTTTGCCGTCCAAACTCGGAATGTCCGTTGCGGGATTGAACGAAACACCCATTTTTTTTTACCTTGACTGCTGGTGAACGCCGGATTCGGGGTGATCGTGATCGGATGTCGTGTAAATTGCAATCTTCTGTATGCTCTTTTGGACGAGGTGCAGAGACGTGGAGTCGCGACCGGACATCCGATTCGAAACGGCGAGCCAGCTTGTCATGTCACAAGCCGAGGCACTCTCGTCTCATATTGGAGCTACACGTGGAAGAGGATGGAAAGTTGGCCCGACCACCACTCCTTCATTTATCGACGCATGGTATACCGCATAATCTCTCATAAACCGTGAATGTTGGGTCTAAATAGGCAGTAGCTGGTGGCCTATTAGACGACGCAGATAACCTTGTGGGGCTTTAGTGGATCTCTTAGATACTCTACCAACGAGTAATATACCTTGGCATCCACTTACAGTCAATGAACGTTAGTCTTGATTACGTAAGTAGTCCTACAAAGCTGAATCCACGTTGTCTGATAGGCCATCAGCTACTGCCTATTTAGACCCAACATTCACGGTTTATGAGAGATTATGCGGTAGTATGATGGCGCATCTCGTCGGAAAGCTCGTGTCGTTGCTACGTGGTCACACAGACCAGGGGTAGCCATGGTAAAGGTAGGATGGTGATACGTTTCGTCCGCAGAGGTAGGCGACAGAACGCAAACGTTGGTGATAGAGGCAGAGTAATCATGGTCGGACGAAGTGGGAATAAACAAAAACGAATGTAAATGGGCCTAGCTAGTGCGGGCCTTTCTGGATTGCTGTGCCACGATTACGCATGCATTAGCACGCAGAGACAGACTTGGCACATCTGCACTCGCTAGGCTGTGTTCACTATTGTCTATTTCCCCATCTACAGAGTACCACGTACTCTTCGCCACCAATCGTACCTCGACCTCCCAGCAGCTCATAAGACTACTGATGCAAGAATGTAATCCTGTCGGGCGCATCCGGACTTAATCCACACCTCTCCCTGAAATCGCCAACCTCCTCTCCCTTCCTCTTCGTCCTCAGAGCAAACTCCTGAAGGGGGCATGACCTGCCCGGGCCGCTATCACAGTCTGGCAGAGCAGTGATGCCATCATTGATGTTGAGTCTGACGAATTTGGATGGCTCAGTCTGGTCTGTGACCTTGCAAGACATTACTTCGAAGATGGTCCTTCCTCCCATTGGGGAGACTTGGGACTTGCGCCATTTGCGATCGCGCTTGATGTGGGTGATGGGCAAATGTTCGTCGTCGTTGATGACATCGAGTGCTGTGAGCATGGGCGCGATATCACCATCATGAACACTATCCGATGTCAGAGCCATCAATGCTTTGGAAAAGCGAATAACTTACAAGCTGAAGAAGAGGGGACCGGCCGCAGGACCCTCCAACATCAGATTCGTCGTCGCATTTAGCCATAGCCAACCCATGAGAGCCGCATACTTCGTCCCGGGGCCGGCTCGATAGTAATGGAGTATGTCCCTCGCATACTCAAATCCCAGAAACTCCTCTTGGGTAAACACATCACACCAATGGCTACTACCCCGTACTGTAGTCTCAAATCCACACATCTCCTGCATGGAATAGATGTCCTCTTCAGAGAAGTCTATTTCTGGATGATGTTGCGCAAGTCGCCTCTGGATAGGACGAAGGTAGGTGGAACGATATTGATGCATCATCGTATAGCCGTTGTCGTGGCCAGTTACGTTATCATGGTAGTAGGTGAGGCATGTATCACCAGGTGTCAGCGTGTCAGCACCCATCTCCTGGCCTTCTGAGATGATCTCGAGGGATTCTGATGCATGCCACCCGAAAAAACCTGCACCGAAATAGCTGGCTGTATCGATTACACGCGGCGAATCGCTAGCCCAGTACTTGACAGCGGGGGACTGAGCTTGAGCGATAGAAAGAAGGTGATGGTAGCGGGTTCGTAGACGCACGCCGGTAGTGAAAGCACCAAGTGACCCCGCAAAGGGTCCGGTGTTGGTCAGTTGCTCAAGTTGAGAATCATCTTGAGTTATGTCAGTCTTTTGAAGCCAATCCATGATGTACCCAATCGGCGTGCTTATGCTGGCTCTTCACGTCGTGGCTGCGCGGAAGGGGCGTCTTTGGGTGCATCAGAATGAAAGGCCCACACACCTGTCCAAAACAAACCCCAACTGTTAAAGAATGCCAACTCGTCTTGGAAGGCAATTCCACTGCTCTTCATCCTTTCGACAAGCACCTTCATCCCTAAGTCTCGACGTAAGCTATTGCTGTTCAGATATAGTATACTTGAATAGCTCTACGCACGTCGGCCAGGTCCTTTGGTCGGATATCTCTCACCATGGCGAGCGAGCTACCGCGTCCATGTCAGCCGTGAGCCATATGGGCTGTCAATGATGCCCTACCATATGCACCTGCTCGACCTCACAGCCCTCTGGCGGCGCAATACCACCTTCTACTACATCTGCGGCCTTCTCAACCCAAGGCCCGCAGCCGCCCAGATGGTATAGTATATTCCAGTCTTTCGTCACGACCCCCGCACACTCGCTGCTGCTGGCCAAGCTCTTTGGCGTTTCCACAATGCCAGGGTGGTGCCAAGCCGCCCAGCTCGCTTGGTGAGGCTTTCCAGCGCACTCATATTCCAAGTATCCGGTATGGGAGGAACAATTGCTCGTTTCGGACGCATCAGGTTGAGTACACGCTGCGGAGCGCAGAAAAGAAGGCTGCACCCGCCAGAGGCCAATAAGAACAGCGGCTAGCACAACGAGAGTCAATGCCACGGGGGATCGGACGAGCGATGACATGGTGACGAAGTCTGGGAAGAGGAAGTTGAAGCGAGAGGCGACATGGTGGGCGATGCCAGAAAGTCGGTGTGCTCGTCTAAGATAAGAGCAATGAGCGATGAGTGCCAAGAGGTTGCTATACGTGTTCAGAGTGCATCAAAAAGGTCTGCATTGCTCCAGTAAGAGCTTGTCGAGTGGATGAAAGAGCTACATCATCAGCATTGGAAAGACGGACCTAGTCGGCGAATCGAAACATGGGACGACACCGACTCAAGGGAGACGTTAGCCAGGCCCTCCCAAGGCACACCAATCGATTTCTGTGTCGCGCTACATACCCAAGGCGCTATTAATTTAAATAGGCCGCATTCAGTAAAGCGATGTTTTGTACTTGTACTTGGTAACGCGCGCATAAGTAATCGAATGAGATAATAGTAAAAGTAGTCAAACCAGTGGCGGAGTAGCGGTAGAGGGTAAAAATTCTGTTTTTAACGACTAGCAAGTAATAGATACTTGACTAGCTCAGTGCGTGACTATATCCTATGTATCACGTGATATATGTCAGGTGAACCCTTCGGGCCGAGTAGGTCCTGAACAGGTCACGGGACTATGCCCATGCAGATGGGCGTCTATCATTTTACTTATGTCTCTAAGTAGGGCCTAGTTAAACTAATATGTAGCGCGACACTAGAAATTGTTTGTTGTGCCTTAGGGGCCTATTGTACTCAATGGTCGGAACATTGCTTTCTCCGACCGAACCTCGGCAACCTCCTCATAGCTGTGCCGCTTCCTTACATGAAACAAGTACATCTTCACGTCCATTCTTTTCAGTCTTCCTGGCTGGAGTGATTGTCTAATCTCACCTCATTTCGATTTCCAACCTCTTCTCTTGAGGAGCCTTCTCCAACATGGCAACCAAGAACATCAACACCGAACACGCACAGCATTACGAGCCTGACCCAAACGCATTCGTCAGCTTTCAGCGTGAGATATACGGTAGCTTACGGAAGCCAAAGTTCTCCACCAAGCCTTCTCAATGGGAAGCTCAAGCACGAGAAGTTCTACCGTTGACGAACTTCAACTACATTGCTTGTTCAGCTGGTTCCCATTCGACGTATTCGGCTAATCTCTCAGCATTCGAGCGGTATAGACTACGTCCCTGGATGCTAGCACAAGCAACACTTCGCGATCTTTCAATAGAGCTTTTTGGACGCCGATACAGAAGTCCGCTCCTCGTTGCTCCTATTGGCGTACAAGAGATCGCTCATTCCGATGCTGAGGAGGGAACTGCCCGAGCTTGCGCGGCTGCAAGGGTCCCTATGATCATGTCTACTGCGGCCACAAGGTCTATTGAGCAAGTTGCAGCCGCCAATGGGGACGGTGATAGATGGTTCCAGCTCTATTGGCCCGTCCCTCAAGCCGAAGAGTTGACCGAAAGCATTCTCAGACGCATCAAAGAGAGTGGCTTTCAAGTACTGGTCGTCACATTGGATACATCCATGATTGGCTGGCGGCCTAGTGATTTGGACGAGTCCTACCTCCCATTCATATACGGTCAAGGATGCCAGGTCGGATTTTCAGACCCTGTCTTCCAAGGCATGTTTGAAAAAATGCAAGCGGAAGACGCGCGGAATGTAACTCAAAAGGTGGGCGAGATATGGGACATCCTCAAACGCCCTGGCAGTATTTCAGGCGCCGCCAAGGTTCTCACACACGCCACCACGATGAAGAAAGCGATACTTTTTACCAGCCTGTGAGTGCCCCTACTCGAAATGCGTGGAAGACATACTGACTTCGTACCTTCGCGATGTGAAGTATAGCCTCAGGGACCTACCGCGAATGGGATCATCTGCAGACGCTGAAAAAGTACTGGGATGGCCCTATTGTGCTCAAAGGCATTCAAACGGTCGAAGATGCGCATAAAGCTGTTGATTACGGCATGGATGGCATTGTCGTGTCCAACCATGGTGGACGACAACTCGATGGTGCCATCTCTTCTCTTGATGCCCTCGCTGAGATTGGTGGTGACGAAAAGGTCAAAAGTTCAGGCCTCACTCTGCTGTTTGACAGCGGTATACGTACGGGTCCCGACGTTCTCAAAGCGATCGCTCTTGGAGCGAAAGCTGTTTTGATCGGCCGACCATACATCTATGGCCTGGCAATCGGCGGCGAGGACGGTGTCAAGCATGTGCTCAATACTATTTTGGCAGACACTGATAACTCGATGGCCAACCTCGGAAAGAAGAGCCTTGCAGAAATTGGTCGAGATGATTTGCGTGTTCTTGGCCAACCAGCAAAGTTGTAATTACAACAAGCAACGCCAGCAGCATGATCGACCTGCAGCACCTACTTCAATATGTAGTATGTCCGTCGTGAAAGCCAACCATGAACCGGGGAAGCCGAATGGTACTTGCTTCTCTACTCCGTACCCGCGGTTGCTGTCTCCGTATTCTTTGTTGAGATTTTCATATCATCTTCATCCTATGCAGGCTGCAGACATTGTATGCGCTGCTACGAATGGCACAGGAAACGAGATTGAGATAGAAGAGCAAATTGTAAGCCTATATTTCAGGCGAACTGCAGGTTCAGACCGCATGTACCCCATATAAGTAGTGTTTGTATCGAAAGAAAGGTGTAGATTCGATTGTCTTTTATGAACGCTCGCGAGGGCCGGCCACACTCTGAATTTCTGAACATTGAACCTTTTCTGCTATTCACCAATGTCGGTCTAAAAGTTTCTCGTTTCTTCATCAGTTGCCAAAAGTTCAGACTTCCCGTCGTTTCCTTTCCCTCGTACGCAGATCGTGCTCAGCCTTCCGAGCCTCCATGTCCCCGGAAATAGAACATTGCCCAATATGTGGGCAACATGACGCAGTGAACGGTGTCAGGGAAATGAATACATGATCAAAAAATGGGTATTTTGCACTCGACCAAAGACAAAACGCCGACAATGCAAATGCAGAATGCAGTTCCGCTTCATCATCTCATCACCGACTCGCTACAACGATTGGTTCTAACAAAACCTGTGGTACGGCAACTCTCCGTCCACTACTATCCGTCGTTCTTGTCAGGCCCGGAGTGATTGCCGTGCCTCTGAAGCCTGGGTCCTCCCACATGAATTCGTACTGATACGGTTGGCCATACAGCCAAATACTGATCTCCAACGCACTGGCCATGATCTTAATCAGATCTTCATCCTTATCTTGCTCGAGGATGGTAGGGTCTGCCCACGGGAAGAAAGTAAGTGCGAAGTGCTCGGCTGCTTCGCGGACATCGGATTGACGGGAGGTGAGCGTTGCAGCGTCGGGGGAGTTGAAGTGCACCGCTAAGCGTTTGTAGAGGATATACGCGGCTTCGTCTTCTGATACTTGTGTTAGTTTGATCGTTCGAGGGTTGGCATACGGTGATAGCATACCAGGTGTCTCTGCTGAACGCGCGCTCTTCTTTACGCCGACGATTTCTGTGGGGAATAATGTCGCCTGCTCCTCACCCTCGGGGGATACGATGCTCATGATAAAGCCCGCCAACGCGTGCTTGATAGCAATCGTAGGCATGGATGAGTGCCGAAGAATCTCTACCATGTTCAAGGTCTCGCTTCCAAATCGTGCTAGATCGGTTTCCATCGTCGGTGTAATAGTCGCATCGATATCTCGATAATAGCTCTCGACGTGATGTAAGATCTGATTGAACAAGGTCGCGCATCTGTTCTTCACCGTAATTTCATCCGCGGCTGCTGGTAAGGCGGTGGCCAGGAAGTTTGACGAGTTCGCTAGGTTGGCCAGATTGATATCCCCACTTAGCTTTCCGGCCGAGGAGAAAGACGAAGCGACTACTGGCGGTGTTGCTATGCTCTGTGATATGCTGACGTATGACCTGTGCTTTCCTCCTCCTTTTAACGATGCAATAAGCTCTGGTGTTAATACCTTAGAGTCATCGTACGCTTGTTGAGAAGTGTTGCGACGTTTGAAGATAAAGAAGGCGGCTATGAAGGCAATAGCAGCTCCGAGGATTGTTGTTGCTATCGCGATACCGGCCACGGCACCGGGAGCGATCCCATTTGATGTTGCAGCGACCGGTATGGGACTTCGCGAAGGCGAAGAAGCGGACTGATTTGATGTGTCTGCATGGTTTGTGTTGGGTACTGAGAAGCCTGATGATGTTGGCGAACCAGTCGCCACACTTTTCGAGCTAGACGCTGGCGAACCAGTCGCCACGCTTGTCAAGCTGGACGCTGTAGCAGCTACTGTGCTTGGTACACCACCTCCATCGCCAGTAAAACTCGCACTCGGCGTTGCCCATAAATCCGTGATTGTGTTCCATGGCTCGGCCGAACTCATTATTGTCGGTTGCGGTGCCCAAGTTTGTGGAGGATCAACAGCAACATTGTCGTTACACACGGTCTTGAAAGTCACCTGGTCCGTCCAGCAATTCGACATAGTAGGAAAAGGTGAACCGGCACTCAAAAGATTGAAAACTCAATATCAATCTATCAAATCCAAGAAGGGAAAGATAAGACGAAGAAACAGAAAGGAAGAGAAAGAAGGACTGGGGCCGGCATGTTAACCAGGTGGTAATATGTCAAGTGGGGATGGACATGGATAGACGGTGATGCGAGGGCGGCTGAGTAAACGCCACAGCCTCACGGATCTTCGCCTCCTCGCATAAGGTCGTTCGGCGATGTAGTCTCCGATAGGGCCAGTGTCAGAAATACTGCCCACTTAGTGTAGGGCCGTCATCCCGGAGTAGTTGGGCTGGATGCATTCGCGCGTCAGGAGCGAGAATGGGATAAAACCAACGAACGCTGTCCATATCTAGTCCGAAGAGACTAGACTGGAAGCGGTTAGCGAATGTCAGCCTCGTTTCTAGGCATCCGACGAAACGTTTTCATAAAACCATATACCGCTTGCTGCACGCCTGAGCAGCATCACGCGGGGTTGGTGAGGTACAACACATGGTCGCACAGGAGATTGCGCCTTTCTGATCGTAATCTACTCCATGTTCCCACGACGTACATGTTGCATTTGTTTCGAGAATGCGCAAAGGCCGTGCGGCTACCACCAAGGAACGAGGCGTCACGAAACGGAGATTTTGTTTTAATCAAATCCCCGTGCGAGCTCCGTAAGCTATGATACTTGTGCCCTTTCGCACAGAAATGCGATCATGTCAGCATTTTAGACGAAAATATACATCTCGATACGCTGCTCGTTAGGCAAGCAGCAGCAGGTCAGCAGTTCCGCAGAAGTCATCATTCGTAGGATGAGCTTGAGACTCACCGCTATACTTATCACCACTGTCGGTCTCTTCAAATAAGCCCCGTTCGAAAAGCCGACAATAAACGTCGGTCATGAAAAGCTCAGTAGAGTAAGTGAACCCCAATTTTTTCGCAATGCAGTGTTGTTCCGTTTGCTTGAAGCTGTGTCGTTATTGATCCTTCAAGCCACTGTCGGCTTTCTACTGTGTATGAACTCCGCTTGACTTGAACTGGAAATAAGTCTTCCTCCGGGTAAACTTTCGTCCTGATGGCACTGATTCAGGCGCGAGTGGCGCATACGGTGTGAAGTCAACCCTACTATGTATACAACTTGGTCCAGCTTCTAGCATTATCTACTAGATACTTCAACCAAATGCGCACTGTGTTATCTCAGTAGGTCTCGTGAAATTCGATCCATCGTCTCGCGCACGTAGCATATCTTCGCACATACATCTCAACCCAGCCAAGTTGGACTGGTTCTTGTGCGGATCGTTTCCGTATCATAACACAATCAGGGGGTGCAGCCGCTGCATGAAGTGCACACACACAAGTATGCACACGCGACGGCGGTGCGCATATCGTGATGATTTGGCATTCTGTGGTTTAGCGAGGAAATCGTGTAGGCCATATCTTGGGTGGTCGCCCATCCCTCCAGGAGTCAATCTGACAGCCAAAGCGAGACTTTTTATAATGCACCCGGCGCCGGATTCCATATTCTATAATTTGGAGTCGTGTAGTGCTTCAAAGGCAGTAACAGAACAGATGAGATGCAGGAGATGATAGTGCAAGTTGGTTGTAAGTGTAAGTTGGCAGCGTGCCGATATACGCTTCAACAGTGCTTGTTCGCGCGAAAAAGCCGGGAATGCCCAACGAGCGTAGAAATAGTGCTTTGCAAATAGACAATCTTGCTTGACATGGAACACGAAAAAGCCCAATACAGAGCATGAATGAAAATGGTGAAAAGATGGGCTCGATCTGCGGTGCGGCGGAACGATACTCCGACGCACTAGATGCGGCTAAGCGAGCAACACCACGTCGAAATAATCACTCGCAACACCAATTCGACCGACGTCTCCCAACTCCAACACACCCACCACACATACCCGCCAAAATGACCAAGCGCACAAAGAAGGTCGGAATCACCGGCAAGTACGGAACGCGCTACGGTGCTTCGCTGCGAAAGCAGGTCAAGAAGATGGAGGTACGTACTCCGGGAATATACCAGCCTGCCGTCGACATGAGCAATCGTTGACAATCGCCCTTCCAGATCACCCAACACGCCCGGTACATCTGCCAATTCTGCGGAAAGAATGCTGTCAAGCGCGAGGCTGTCGGTACGTCATACCACTGAGGGGGAGCTTGGCTTTGGACGGAGGGAGTTCGATACCGCGCAATGCGTGTTCGACGTTTCTGCCGGGCCCCGAGCATCCTGTGATTCTTTCCTGGGGGCTGTGTGCTGACTCCTGAAGGTATCTGGAAGTGCAGGTCGTGCCGCAAGACAACGGCTGGTGGCGCCTACACCGTCTCGTAAGCCTCCCTCGCACCACGATACAGGGACAATTGTCCCGCGTCGACAGTCGCATCCCGGAATACTGATGATTGTTATAGAACCCCCGCTGCTGCTGCCACGAGGTCCACGATCCGACGATTGAGGGAGATTGCTGAGGTTTAAAGTGGGATTCGGCTTCATGGGTTGGGGAGTTCTTCGACTGTTTTCAAAATGCGGCGGTCATATCGACGATGAAATGGCACGCATCAGCATTCGGGTCCCGTTTGTGCCGCCCCTGTGACGATCACCATGGGTTTATCGGGGTTTCTCTAAAATCAATGGCATAAAATCACGACCATGGCTTGTGGACCTACAGAGTTGTGATGAGATTTTTATGCCGTCTAGGGAACGCGACCAGGAGCAGGATGCTGCTATTTCACATTACTAGGACGTCTTCGCTTTCCCATGAACCGCACCGTTACCGTTTGGGACCACCTTGACATTCGCCTTGCTTCGTCTTCTTCGTACGCCCGTCGCAACCTCGAGGAGTGAAATATACAATTGTAGCACCACTACAATTGCCCTCACAACGTAGTCCTTCCAACCCAGGATGGGAGCCGTGCCTCTGCTAAACTTCGCATTTTTTGCTTCCCACGGCACGCTTCCACCAAGCCTCAAGCCAACTCTCATACCGCTCGCAAACCCATCCTCGTGAAACCCGTAGCCCGTCCATGCACCCGCATACCAGACCCCTCTCTTACCCTGAATCATCTCCAAATCTTCTTGGGCAGCCACCATGCCCGCGTTGTACAGTGGGTGGCGGTATTCGTAGGTAGCTTGTGTGAGGGAGGGAGAGGGCGGTGTTTCTGGGTTCAGTGTTACTAATACATCACCGAAGGTAGATGTCGAGATTGATTGCAGGATGTTCATGTTGTAGGTCAATGAGAGAGTCTGGAGGGCACCCGAAGCCGAGTCTGCGGGTTTGTGTTGCGGCTGGGAGTACGTGAGATAGTTCCATGATGACCAAGCACTCTGCCGTAGGGGCAGGAGCTTTTGTTTGTCAGTATGCATGGTACGAAAGAAGAGGGAGTTTGATACCTACCGCAACATCGGAATGCAAGTACGCCGTATTCGGCGTTGTCTCAAACGCATTCAGGATATCTTTCTCCTCAAACGTTGCCGCGTTTCCAACAATCCACCTTGCCTGATCCCCATGACAAGCCAACACAACCTCATCAAAAACTTCGATTCTCCCAGGGTCCATGCCACCCAGTTTCAGTGTCACCTTGCCATCTTTCCTATTCAACGATTCTACGGGTGTCGCACGATGTATGACAGCATCTTTGCATTCCTTTACTGCAGCATCGATATACTTCTTGGAGCCCCCCTCAATCGTCAACCAAGGTGACCTCTTCGCAACCGTACTGAGCAAATGATGATTCCACATAAATCTCACCAAGGTCAAGGCTGGGAACTCCAGGGCACATTTATCGGGACTCGTGGACCATACACAAGCCGTCATGGGGATGAGGTAATCGTCTCTGAAGGCGTCTGAGTAGCCTTCTCTTTCCAGGTACTCGCCGATGGTCAGGGTAGAAGATGAGTTGGCAGAGCCATAAGTGTCAGAGCTGCTGTTAGCGGTGAGGAGGTCGAGAGAAAAGAGATTGAAGCGGACGATGTCGAAGATCATGCGCCAGAAAGTTGGACGCAGGGCGTTTGTGGGTTGTGCGAAGAGGGCGCTGAGCGAGGTGCCGGACCATTCGAAGGCGCCGTTGTCGCGAGATATGCTGAAGGTCATTGACGAGGCCATTGTCTTGATATTAAGTTCCTTCAAAAAGGCGATGAAGTTTGCTATCCACTCGTGAGCCTCGGTTTGCCGAATCACATCCCACATATCAAGTGTGCTTTACCGGGAAGCTTAGCTTGTACATGAACTAAAAAACGACTGAAGGGTGGAGTAGAGGGTCAACGCACGATAAGTTGCCGTATTCATCACAATGAAGCCTGTATCTACAGGCGTGGTGTTCCCGTCATGTGTCCATGTCACTGTGTTTGTATGGCCGCCCAGACGAGAGTCTTTTTCGAAGAGGTGGATTTCATGGCCTGAGTTGCGGAGTGTCCAGAGGGTTGAGAGGCCGGATATGCCGCTTCCAACTATGCCTATGCGTTTCCTTTCCATCTCTTTCTCGGCGTCTCTATGATTCCCTGAAAAATGGGTTTGATGAAAGGTGTAGTTAGTAACCTTTACCGTTGGGCGCCTCCGGGGACATGTAGATCACGAGGCTAAAGCGAAGGAAATGTGTAGGAACAAAGACTGAGAAATTTGAAAGTGGTGAGGTCATCGATTTGAAGCGAGTGTTGTTTCAGTGCATTTGAAGCTAGTCCCAACGCTTTCTGGGGGTCATGGCCTCGTGTGTGCATATCTCATACCCGAAAGCTTGATGGACTTTGAGGTTTTACCGTTGGATAGTTTTGGTGTTCAACTTCGCCGGATGCTATGAGTGGCTGGGAAGAATGAACAGGTAGCTCCCTCAAAGTAAACGGGTTGGAGCAGACATCAATCACCAGCATAATGATTGTAATTTGAAACGCGAGAGAAAATGAGATTGCATGCAAGGTACAAACCTCGACACCAATCACAAAATCCGGCTCCAAGCGGAGACCTCGGTGGTGGTCGCTGCACGTGACCTATCAAGGGTGTCCCGGTCTTGGCTTTCGCAGACGTATCTCCGAGACAACTCTCATTCACTACTGCCTTGGTAGCGCCCTTCGACAACCAACGCCGTTTCTGTATCCATACTCGACGTCTTTTGCGACCATACCGTTCACCCGAATCAAACCGCCCATCCGCTGCACCCTGATAACCATGTCGAACCTCATCGATGCCGAAGCAGGCACCGAGCGTTTCGGTGGCTACGAGGCGGAGCTCAAGCTCGTACAGGCGGATCTAAACCAGCAAATAGAGCAGATCAAAGAGACGACGGGAGAGCCTCGCAAAGCGGCGATCAGCAGGGCGGAGAGGGCGCTGGAGGAGGCAGACGAGCTGGTGAGTGGTGCCCGGGTAGCGGCTTGCGACGCAGCATTCCCGCGTTCCCACGATAAGGAGTCGCGAGTGTCGTGAAGCTACAGCGCAAAAAGGAGTATTCAGAGTTGACAAAACATGTGCAGATCGATCAAATGCGTCTCGAAAAGTCAAACATCCCCGCCAACCTCAAATCCAAGTTCAACGCGCGCTTCCGCAACTTCGAGCACGATCTGGACACCTCGAAGCGCAAACTTGAATCCTACTCCAACGACCGGAGCAAGCTCTTCGGTGACCGCTACACGGACAACCCCGAGGGCACAGATGCGCAGCTCGAGCAGCGCCAGCAGCTGCTCTCCGGGACTGAGAGGCTGCAGCGAAGTTCGGGCAGGTTGACGGCGGCACAGCGCATGGCTCTGGAGACGGAAGAAATCGGCGCGGGGACTCTAAGTGATTTGCATAGGCAGCGAGAGCAGATCATGCATACGAGGGAGACGCTGTTGGAGAGTGAGAGTTATACAGATCGGAGTATCAAGACGCTGAAGGGGATGGCAAGGAGGTGCGTATATCTATCCCGATCTCGACAGGGTGTTGATGCAGAGTGCCCTAGATTCTGGTGACGGCGTATGGGAGAGATGGGATGTGCTAACGAGATTATGATTTAGGATGGCGACAAATCGCGTCATCACCATTGCGATTATTACGGTGCTTGTTTTGCTTATCATTGCTGTCGTTTTCAGCAAGTTCAGATGAACGGGTGTACTATGGATGGATCGGGTCGGAGCACGGCGTTTAGGAATGGTGGTGTACAGGATAAATTCGGGTTATATGGGCCTGTCGTCATATCAGTACTACAATGAAGAGCTATCTATTTTTTCCAAGCTCTTGAAGAAGACTTCCAACACTGCTGCGAGGACACACGCCTTTCGATCCTCTTCCCGGCAACCTACCACCAGGCATGAGAGGACCGGGCATCTGGGTAGCTCCTGACATCCTAGACCAAATCTTACCCCGGCAGAAAGGCTACAAAGCCACTCCTCCCAATCGTATGGTTTCTGTCCAGCAAATTCCTCTTTGCGCGCACACTTGCAGATCATATCGATCGGCGCAATCGGGCTACTCGACATATAGCAGGTGATAGGGAAAGAAAGTGTACACCGCATTTCCCATTCGTGGGATTTCCGCTAATGTGTTCCGAAGCTACATCCGCATTTGCTTCGGCTATCACGTTGCTTCTCGACCGTTGTGTCGCGAATGGATCGACGACAAGGGCATATGATTAGGATGGTTGTATAGTGAGGGGTAAGAGATAGCGATTATGCGGGTATAAGAATGTCAAAACTGAGACTCGTACCACCGAGGAACAAAGACTTTCGCCATGGCCAGACTTTCTCAATATCTCTTCGCCTTTTCATCGGCCATTTTCGCCGCAAGTGGCGTCGTCGCAGCATCTGCTTTGGCGGATGTGCCTTCAGATTTGGGCCCTGGAGCTACCGCACCGGTGCGCCCGTTCCGTCTTGACCAGGTACAGCTCGGCAATGGTTTGTTGCAAGAGAAGCGAGACCGGATAAAGACCTTCATACAAGCGTACGATGAACGACGCTTTCTCGTCCTTTTCAACAACCAGGCCGGCCGACCGAACCCAGATGTCGAACCTCCCGGTGGATGGGAGGATGGTGGACTACTTAGCGGACACTGGGCGGGGCATTATTTGACGGCTCTTTCGCAAGCACATGTCGACCAAGGTGAGGAAGTGTTCAAAACTAAACTCGACTGGATGGTCAAAGAGCTGGCAGCCTGCCAGGATGCGTTGACGGCGAAGAACAAGACGACCCATCCCGGATACTTGGGCGCTCTTCCAGAAGACACAGTGCTGCGACTCGGTCCACCACGCTGGGCTGTCTATGGGAGCAATCCCGACAACAACACCTGGGCGCCATGGTACACACAGCACAAGATCATGAGAGGTCTTCTGGACGCGTATTACAACACCAATAGCTCCCAGGCTCTCGATGTGGTCGTAAAGATGGCCAATTGGGCGCATCTCGCCCTCACGATAGGCGACAAGAACCACCCCAACTATACGGGGAACTTGACCAGGAACGATCTCAACTACATGTGGGATCTTTATATTGGCGGCGAATTCGGTGGCGCAAATGAAGTGTTTCCTGAAGTTTATGCATTGACTGGCGACAGTCGCCATTTAGAAACTGCGAAAGCCTTTGACAACCGCGAGTCCTTGTTTGGTGCTGCCGTTGACGACAAAGACATTCTAGTTACAGCGCCTGGGGAGCAGCCCGGGAGGCGCCGCAAAGAGCGGCTTCACGCCAACACACACATTCCCCAATTCATTGGCTATCTGAGAGTGTACGAGCACAGTGGACAACAAGACTACTTTGCAGCAGCGAAGAATTTCTACGGCTGGGTTGTTCCGCATCGCTATTTTGCCCACGGTGGCACTGGCGGCACTTTCCCAGGCTCTGACACCAATCCCGAATTGTTCCAGAACCGCGATAATATCGCCAACGCTATAGCTTCGGATGGCGCAGAGACATGTACAACGTACAATCTGCTCAAGTTGGCGCGAAACCTCTTCTTGCATGAGCACAATGCGACATACATGGACAACTACGAACGTGGCCTGTTCAACATGATCCCAGGTTCGCGCAAAGATAGCTCAAGCGTAGATGACCCGCTGCTTACCTATTTTCAACCACTGACACCAGGTGCTTCGCGTGAATATGGTAACACGGGCACCTGCTGTGGCGGCACTGGTATGGAGAGCCACACCAAATACCAGGAGACAGTTTACCTGCGCTCTGCCGACAGCTCTACCCTTTGGATCAATCTGTATATACCATCTATACTGACCTGGGATGAGAAGAAATTTACCGTGAAGCAAGAGACCTCTTTCCCGCGCTCCGACACGGCAAAATTCACCATCACTGGACAAGGTGCCCTGGACATCAAACTGCGAGTGCCGGCCTGGACACGTAAAGGCTTCAGCGTCACCATCAATGGGCAGGAGGCTCAGTCGTCAAATGCGAGCCCACAGCCGGGAACATATCTGACTCTCAGCCGGACCTGGAGCACGGGCGATGTGATCGAGGTGCGCATGCCCTTTACTATACGTATCGAGCGTACACTTGACCGTCCGGATACCCAGGCCGTTATGTGGGGCCCGATTCTTCTTCAAATTCTGGGGACGCCGAGCAATAATGCCACCGATGGCTACCATCATCTATCGCTCTATCCTTACCTAAAGCGCGATGGCGATTACTCACGCGTCGCTATCAAGCAAACTTCCACTTCTCCAGAGGGTGATCCGCTCTTCACGATCGCAGACAGCACCGACAAGAGTTTAACTGCTCGACCATATTACAAGAGTGACGAGCAAGCAACGTCGTCCTATTTCCGAAGAGTCGAGACAAATGTCGTCTTCGGTACTATCGACACCGGCGTGACGAACCGCAAGCGCAACGACAAGTTGCCCAACTACGACGTGCCTGTCTCGGGGATCGAATCGCCAGGCTCGGAGGGCCCGACGTTTCTTGATGTCGTTTGGGATAAGGCACCATTTGATACGCATGCTGCTTTTTTGGAGACGGTCACGGATACTGCGGATCAATTTGTGAGCGCCGAGGTGTTCACTGCTGCAGAGCGTGATGTTATCGTCAAGAGTGCTGAAGGGGCAGAAAGGGAATTGGAAGTGTAGAGTATACGTTGCTTAGAAGAGAAGCTGCATTGAATGAATAGGATCAAGAGTAGATTCAATGAGGAACGATATGCAGTCTCAAGAGACGGCCAACATTCCACTTGTTATTGATCCTTTCCTTTCCCAGTTGCATGGGGCAAAAACGCGTATCAGTACAAGACAGCCGATTCTCGGACTGCGTATTGCCCCTGAAGATACGCGACTTGATGAATATACCACTAATCAACTCATCGCGAGCATAGAGGGAAAAACCCCGCTTTATCAATAGGCGTTCCGTGTACGTTTAGAGAGCATGCTGCACACCCATACCTTTGCAACGTGTCCGCATATACCTCCAACCTCTACCTTTGCGTTGATTCTGAGAGGCAGGTTTGTACCTTTTGGACCAGAGACCGATATACATCTTTGGAGCCAAACTAAAACTACCTTCTACTTATGTATGAGTTGTTATAGCTTCTTATAATACCACCCAAGTTCAAACATGCAACTCTTCTTCCGCATACTTAGTATCCATCTTTTGCGACACATACGGAAGCTAGAGGGATAGAACATAAGAGTAGCGTGTAATAAATACCGGTCTTCTACTACATCCATCTTCCCAAACTTCTCGGACTTGGAGAGAGGACTCATAGAATGTAATTTTATTGAGCCTAGTCTACTCATCTTTCCTCAAAAGATTATTACATCGCCACGTGGGTATACATATATTAGATCAAACCGGTAGGCCGCGTTCACACGTAACCGTCTTATTGTTGTAGTCCTCCAGCAGCTCGTTCAAAACAATGAACCACACGTTGGTGTCCCACGCGAGTCCAGCATGGCCCACAGTGTCCTCCGGGCAGTAGTCCTGGACGTACAAGTTCCGCACCCCCGTCTCGTTGACCACACTGACAGCGGGAGCGACCAGGGTGTCGCTTTTGCTCATCACGATGGTCGCCTTGACGCCGCTTTGCACGATGCCCCCAGTCGATTTCTCGAATGTCTCGTGTACGTCACCACCGGTCGCCATGTCCGCGATGGCCGGCGCGCCGACCGTTTTCAAGACCAGGTCAACCATGGAGGCCGTCAGTTCGCCGCCCAGCCAGGCAAGATCCGTCAGGCCGTAATACTTCGCTCCGTGCACGGCCGGTCCAAGTGATACGGTGTGCCCGATCTTGCTGGCGATGCCGGATTGGGTGAGCGGCACATAAAGTGCCATGACACCGCCCTCCGAGTGGCCGACCAGATCGACCTTGTCTGCGCCAGTTTTGGTGGAGACCTCTTTGATGAAATCGGCAATCTCGCCAGCGGAATCGGCCATCTCTTTTATCCCACCGACCAGCGGAAACAGCTTGTGCGCGCCATAGGTCAGGGTGAAGGTGCAGAATCCAAGGCCGTTGAGATGGAATTGCAAGCTGTTCAGGTCGACGTATTTGTTGGCCGAGAGACCGTGCAGGACGATCACGGGGTTATGGGTCGACTTGCAGTCGAAGTTATTGGGTGGGTGACCGATGAGCTTAGCGGCGACGGTGGCCTCGGTGGGGAGCGCCTGTGTCGAGGCCAGAAGGCCTAGGAAGGCAGCTTTTATCATTGCTGCTGTCCGGGCCATGGCGAATCCGCGGGCTGAAAACGAATGTCTTGAAAATGAATGTGGCAGTAAAAAAAAAACCAGAGGGTTACGAATATAATGGTAACGAATGTAGTAGTAACGAATGTGGTGAAAACGAATGTATCCAGTGGAAATAAATGCGAGATGAGACTGCGAGTGTGCACATCAAAGGTTTTAGTGTCGGACTCCGGACAACAAAATATCTCTGAGAACCTCTCAACGAAATGAAACAATGCTATATGTCGATCTTCGTAAAGATGGTATCCTTTCCGACCGTGCGATCGATACGGCCGTATCGACTTTAAAAGAGACTGCCCCATTGTGAACATCAACGCTAACAAGACATGTCAGGGTTGTAATACGTGCACATGCAAAAGAGTTTTCTCCATCTATCTATTACATAGTGCCGTAGATAGCAAGTGTCCAAAATGACTGACTCAGTACCCCAGCCCGTGGTATCGGAGTTGAGAAATCTCCGAGATCCCAATAATCCTTACAGGATTGAGAGATCGTATATGAAACGAGATGGCGTTCTGTTCCCTATTCTCTATTCTTATTGAGGATGAGCAGTACAGTTGCGTTTCAAATCATCGTGGCGTGCTGTTGACCAACATTCGGGGAGAGAAAAGATGAGGCCAACTAAAAAGCAACCGTGATGGACCATCTCGCAGTAGAACTGGACGTACGCGGTATTCAATTTCATATAATTGATGCATTTCTTGCTGCTGGATGTTGATGTGGGTGCTGTTATCCATCCCTGGAGCGTTTTCTCACCAATCGTCGATAGAATGCAGCGTATGTAGACGAGATCAAAATCGGATCATCTGCATGGAGATGGATGACGACATCGACGCAGGAAAATGCACGTGACACGGTAGCTTCCAAGACTCATCCCCGGAAGCGTACTAGCGAGTACAAGCGGGACCGCCAAGCCAAAAGCTCTGATAATTTCCCGCTAGCGCCATCACGTGCGCCCTGGCTCGGACCACCCGCCCCCGACTATAAAGACTCGCCGTCCCCCGTCCCCGATTGTGCTCCCCATCTGAGTGCAAGGGCATACGCTCACCAGTGAAGATTCGTCTGAGGTAGCGTTTTTGCTAGTTGAAAACTACAACTATGACTGCTCTTGTTGGTCTTCGGATCGGCAAGGAATTTTTGTAAAAACCATCTTGCAGCATTTGCTTGCTGTCGAGCTTTTCGTTGATTGTCGCGGCGATGCTGCGTGATTGAAGAAGAGTTAAGATGCCCGCGACGAGTCCTGTCATGGCAGGACACGTCATGGTCGAGGCCAACGGATGCATGGATGATGGCGCTGTGCTGTCGCAGCTGGAGGAGCTCTCGGACGCGTCGACGCGTCTGTTGCGCAAGTTGAAGTCGGGAGCTGTGAGTGAGCCTGCCGTCTGTCCGCTGTCTGCTCGCGACTAAACCGATACTGACACGATGAACGGGAAGTCAATCCAAGGGAATCGGAGCAGCTACCCGTCGTGGCCCTGCCTACTTACTCCATGGTCGATGTGTCGTTGCAGGCTGCCATGCAAAATTTGCCGCCACGATCGTCAGCGCAGGAGGGCGAGGCGTATCTCACAGACGTGGAAAGATGTACAGATATACAGGCCAACCGTCGCCATCTCCCAAGCATCTCGCTTTTGCACCGCTGCTTCCAAACACCTCGTGCGATCGCGAGATTGCCTACGACGGACGACTACACCACAGCCACCGCAAGGCAGCCATCCATCTCCTCCGTACCGCGCAGCCGCACCGCCGTTACACTTCTATTCACAACCCGATAGCTGAACTAGCATGCCGCAACAGCTACTTCGGACATCCCCAGCGGAGTCGCGTGTGCTGTCAGCAAGCCCATGTCCACCAGGCAGCCGGACCACGTGACCCTGTCTGCCTACCACTTTACTCCGCTACATCCACCTCAATTGCACACGCCTCCAGGCACCCGTCCCGCTCAGCATCCACGTGCAAGGCTGGCTGTCTGGGGGCACGAACAAGAAGGCGGGGGGAAGGAGAAAAAAAAAGAATGTTGTCAATTCCCGAGTTTGGGTTCGCTAGATGCTACATCTACTCTTGGATAAATTTCTTCAGTCCACGCAACCGCTCCTGCGCTGTCTCGAGTACATCGTCGTTCTTGCACACGGCAAATCGCAGCCAGTCCTCTACAATGTGCGCATTGCCTGGCGTGAAAAACTCCGTCGGCGGGATCGCGGCAACACCCACCTCCTTGATCAGAAACCAACTCAGCTTGAAATCTCGTGGCCGCTCCGCAACATGCGGCGGGAAGTCGTAACCCTCCGGCAACTTGACCTTGCTCATGTTGACCAGGACGAAGTATCCACCCTCGGGATCGGAATAGGGAAGTCCCAGCTCGTCCCATATGGCGTTGAACTTGTCCATCTTGCCCTTCATCTCGCGCTTCGATTCTTCCCAGAAGTTGTGTGCGTCGGCTTGCTCGAACCCGATCGCCGTGGCCTCTTGGAGGGGCGAGACGGAGGAGTAACATATACGGGTGTGTGCTGCGCTGACATATTTGACGAGGTGCTCGGGTCCGATCAGCCAGCCGACTCTCCAGCCCGTGGCGTAGAAGTTCTTGCCTCCGCTTCCGACGGTGAGCGTAAGTTTGGCGATTTCCGGGGAGAGCGTGGCGACGCGCGTGAAAGGGACGTAGTACAGGCGGTCGTAGACTTCGTCCGACAGGATGATGATGTTGTGTCGTACGCAGATGTCGCCGATGGCCTGCAGCTCTTCTCTTGAGAATACTTTGCCGATGGGATTGTGCGGCGAGTTCAGAACAATCATGCGCGTCCTGGGCGTTATGGCAGCTTCGAACTCGGCGATGTCGAGTGTCCATTCGGCGGCCGACGTGGTCTTCGTCGCGCCTTCTTTGGGGGGGTGCATCGGTACATAGACGACTTTTCCGCCGGGCATCTCGATGTTGCTGATGTATTGGTCGAAGAAGGGCTCAAACACAACCACTTCATCGCCTTGCTCCAGAAAGCCCATGAATGCTGACAGCATGCCCTCGTTTGCGCCCGTTGTTATCGTGACTTCCTTGTCAGGATCGATTGTGCGTCCGAAGAACGGCGAGTAGGCGTCGGCGATGGCCTTCTTTAGGCGCGGGCGCCCCTTTGTGGGGGAGTACTGGTTGCATTCTACGCTGTCGAGGGCCGCCTTTGCAGCGTCGAGGACGAATTTCGGGGGGTTGTAGCCAAAGAAACCTTGGCCCATGTTCACAATGGGCTGGACGGGGGAGGCGGCAGCGGCTTCGTTGACGATGGTCCTGACCCATCAGCAACCTACAGAGCGTCTCAACTTCGGGACATACCAGACATCCTGCTTCTGTCCTGCCACTCGCGCCGCTGGCTTGAAGGGGTCTTCTCGTCGCGTCGTTGCCGACATGGCGCGAAGAGGGGTGGAGGTGGGGGGTTTCGAAAATGAAGCTGTGCGCCTTGCCAAGGGTGTGGTGAGTGCCGATATATGTCGAGAAGCTGAAGGGAACGCAGCTCTCATTGCCGGCCAAGTCTCTGCTATCGCATCTGCAAGGCCAAGGTTCCAGCGAAGAAGTTTACAAATTGCGTGCTTCAGCGCCCTATGTCACTCTATGCCGTCATCAACCGACCTCCGAACAAACTCCGCTACCTAAAACTCCCCGGACGCGTTCCCCAGATTTTGGTTCCCACGGGTAATTTACGCGACGCGGCGTGCATTTGCTATCCATCCACTCATTTGTAACCTTGTCGTCTGACAGACACGAAATGAGTGGAGGAGGAGTTGCGTGTCCGGTGTGCAATGTACTGGTGAAGGAAAACTTCATCAACGAGCATCTGGATAGCGAGTGCAAGTCGCATCTGCACGAACCGAACGAGACGCCGAATCCGCAGAGGACGCACAGCTTCTTCACGCCTGCAGGGAGGAAAGCCGTCTCGAACTCGAATGCACCTGCGAATGGGTGGAGGAATGGGGCTCCTGCGTCCTCGCCGATAGCTCCACCCGCGAATACCGGTTCGCAGCGTGCGGAACGAACGAAGACGCCACCGCCGGGCACCAAACGATCATTTGACGAGGCTACGGATGGAGCGACGGAGGCGGAACCGCAGTCGCCCTCGGCGGCAAAGCGGAGGAAGATGAAGGCGGTCGTCGATGCTCAGCCGCTTGCTGAGCGGATGCGTCCGCTGAAGCTCGACCATGTGTTTGGACAGGAGCTGATCGGTCCACGGGGAACGTTGCGTGGGATGATGGAAGAGAGAAGGATACCGTCAATGATCTTGTGGGGGAAGTCGGGAACGGGCAAGACGACCATCGCCCGTATCCTCGCCCACGCTTCGGGTTCGAAGATGCAGGAGATCAACAGCACAAGCACAAAGCTGGAGGAAGTGAGGAAAATATTCGCCGAAGCCTTGAAGGACCTGCAGCTTACAGGGCGGCGGACCATTGTCTTCTGTGACGAGATCCATCGCTTCTCGAAGACTCAACAGGATGCTTTTCTCGCACCGGTCGAGTCTGGCACCATCACGTTGATTGCTGCCACAACAGAGAATCCGTCTTTCAAGGTCATCAGTGCCCTGTTGTCGCGATGTCGGACCTTCACATTGGACGACCTGACCAGCGACGACCTATTGAAAATCATGGAACGAGCCATGGAAGCCGAGAAGTGCGAGTCGGCGCTCCTGGACAAGGAGATGCTGCGCTATCTCGCCTCCTTTTCCGACGGCGATGCGCGAACCGCCCTCAACCTTCTCGAGCTCGCCATGAGTCTCTCCAAAAACGAGAACATCACCAAGGAGGAGATCAAGAGGAGTCTCACAAAGACCTTGGTGTACGATCGCGCCGGCGACCAGCACTACGAAAACATATCCGCACTGCACAAGTCGATACGAGGATCCAATGCGGACGCGGCCCTCTACTACCTCGCCCGCATGCTCAAATCGGGCGAAGACCCGCGATACATCGCCCGCCGCCTCATCGTCGTCGCCTCCGAAGACGTCGGCTTGGCAGACAACAGCATGATCTCGCTCGCGACGGCGACCTACAGCGCGTGCGAGAAGATCGGCATGCCCGAATGCAGCATCAGCCTCGCCCACGCCGTAGCCGCGCTCAGCCTCGCACCGAAATCCACACGCGCCTACCGCGGTCTCCGGGCCGCCGAAGCAGCGCTGGCAGAACCTGGGGTCGCGAGCCTGCCGATCCCTCTCCATCTACGCAACGCGCCGACGAGGCTGATGAAGGAGATGGGGTACTCGGAGGGGTACAAGTACAACCCCGACTATTTGGATGGCAAGGTGAAGCAAGAGTATCTGCCCGAGGGATTGAGGGGACGCGCCTTCTTGGATAGTGTTGACCTGGGGACCAAGGTGGATGAGGATCTGGTGGATGAGGAGACGCTGCAGCCGGAATTGGATGATTGAGCGGAATGGGAAGGGAGGTGGTGATGTGCTCGTTGGTTAGCGGGAGTTTGGAAAGCGGCGGAGGACATGGACAAAAACATGTCGGGTTGGAAAGCGAGCGATTTGCGATACCCCCCCCCCCCCCCCGCCACCCTCTCCCAGATTCTTTTTGAAATATACTTGTCCTATCTCTAACCTGTCTCTCTCTCTCTCTCTCTCTCTCTCCCGCGATGCAACGCAACCCCTTTTTTAATACACATCCGGTAACTTACTCGGCGTCAACGCACTTTTCTCAGACACATCTTACACGCAAAACGCGGGGAAAAAAACGCCAAAAAAATGCCGTGACATCCACATACTCTACGCAACGAGAAAAAAAAGAACGTGGGATGATCAACTTCCACTTCCACTTGCCCTATACCAACCGATCATGCCACCGGCCCCCCGTACTCACAGGCCTGACACCAGCCTTCTCCTCACTACCCGCAAACTTCTGCTCCTCCTCCTCCCACTTCTTCCTCTCCATCCTGCGCCTTGCGGAAAACGCCCTGGCAAACTTCCACGCCTCGGTATCCGCAGTGTTCCACGCCTCGACCGCCTGCACCATGGCAACGACATGCGTGTCCTTGCTCTTGAGCGCCTCCCTCGCCTTCTTCAACCGCTCTTCTTCGTTCCTGATCCAGCGCTCCTCCTGCACCTGGACGTTGGCGATGGGAGATGGCATGCCGGGGCGGGGGGAGAGCGTCATGTCGGAGAGATGGGAGGGCGAGGGTTCGGCCTTGGAGTACGAGGCTTGCGGGAGGGAGAAGCCGAAGATCCAGTCTATATCCGCTTGGGTGTCGCGTTCGGCGGTCAGCCAGAGCGAGTGGTGGGCCGAGTCGGGCGCGGCGACGAGTTCTTTGAAGTTGACCACGCGAAACTTCTCGCTGTGGTCGGCCAGAGTGTCCTTGAGGATTTCGTTGATCCAAATGTCGCGCGGGCTCGTGCGTGTGAACTGCGGGTCTATCGTGTCGCGTGTGTAGTGGAGGGAGGCGAGTGTGTAAGGGTGAGGCACGGTGCCGATGGTGTATTTCTTGGTCGAGTTCTGCAGTGTCGGGATCAGCTGGGGCCTTTGCGATTTGGTCGAATCGCAGGGCTTGCATGCCAGTCGGTTGGGAGGGCAGGATTTCGGCATGGGGCTGGCTGGACACTGTGTCAGGTTGCGGGCAACGTCGATGGCTTCGTACATGAGCGCAGTCGTATGTTCGGGGAGGGGCTTGACTACCACGAGGCCTTCGGGGTAGTTCTCCTGGAACGTCAGATGGAGGTGCGAGTTGATGAGGCCGGCGAGCAGTTCGAGGCCTTCGACCGAGGTTGCGTTGGTCATCTTTTCCGAGGTGGCTCTGTACTTTCCGGCATAGCCGTTGGAGATGGCATAACTGGAATAGTAGGCGATACCGTTGGCTTTGCTGTCGACGGCGACGTCTTCGGCGCCGAGCAGGTTCACCACGACCCCTCCGTCCTGCTTGGCCAGCTTTGCAATCTTAGCCGAGTTGGCGGTCGCATTCTGGAGAAGCTTGTTGTTGACGGCTTTCGCGATCGCATCCTGCACCGCCTTGCCTTCGCCGAAGAAGATGGCGTTGTGCAGTGACTTGACGCGGGAGAGGGCCGGGTATTCGCCTCGTCGGAGGAAAGCAAGCATGGTGTTGTCGTGGGCGGCCATGGGCAATGCTAGCCAGTTGGTAAGGATGCCGCCGTCCAATGCCCCCCAAGCCAGCCATCTCATGATCTCCGTCTCCACATTCGGGGCCAGTTTCAGGCGCTGCACGAGCTGGTATTGCGGATGATCCATGGCTTCTCGCCGAGACAGCACCTGCGGCCGGAAACCCTGCGCCCACCACGCTCGCCTCCATGCCAGCACCAGCCTGTTTTCGGCCTCGATGACGGCTTTGCTCTGCTTGGGCTTCGGATCGTAGAAGGTGTAGATGGAGGGGCGCACCTTCAGCGGCGGGAGGACGGCGCGATTCTCGTCCATGGTGACGCCCGAGGAGAAGGGGTTGCGCCATTTGAAGTCGCTGAACCACTCAATGGCGCGGTAGGAGCTCGTCGCAGTGCTGTTGGCCTGCTTCGCCGGGGGCTTCTTGTGGGCCGGCTGCCCCACCGAATTGAGCACATCGGCCACGGAAGGAAGCGACACGCCCGGCACGGAGACTTTGGGCAAGTGCGGGTTCTTGACCGCGTCTTTGACCTGTTCGATGGACGGGACGGAGGCGGGCGAGGGCGGGCCCAGGGTGAATACGGTGAGGAGGAAAAGGAGGGCGATGGCGAGCAGCAGCTGGAAGCGCCGAGGCAGAAGCCCCAGGCGAAAGGGCGCGGGCGGCATGCCGGGCGTAACGAGCGTGCAGAGTTGGAACAGATGGTGGATTACACTATCGCTACATTGGCGGTGGGGGTGGTGGTAGTGGTGGTGGCACAGAGGGAGGAGTGGGTGGGTGCTCCAGTTCCCAGGCAGCCCCCCCGAGCATGAGACGAATGGGGGCCGCAGGCAGACACGGACGCGGACAACATGCACAGAATCCAGCAGTGGACAACAATGGACAAGAAAGGACATGTACTCGTTTTGGCACTGTTTCCTGGCACTCCACTCCCCAGTCTCTTCTTTGCGACCACTACCCTGTGTGACAGGTGACAGCGCGGAAGGGCAGTACAATACAGTACCATAGTACATAATACAATACATGCCAAGGCCAAGGACCGGCGAAATGTAAGCCCGGCCGACCCCGGATTTTCTTGGGCTCCGATGTCGCATGAGTCGACCGGCGGCTTGGGAATAATTTTGGCTGTGGATTCTCCCACCGCGTCGTTTTCGTCCACAGCGTCTCCCCCTTGGAGTCATACCGCATGCACGTGAGCTGCGTTTCGCTCCCGTCTACCCTTCCCTTGCCCCTCTCGGGAAAAAAATCACCTTTCCTCCTTCTCTCCACAGACTTTGAAGATTGTAACCTCTTCCCACGTTCCCCCGCGACCCCACCATACCGCCACGCAGGCCTCACAGCAGCCATTGACCGCCACAATGGGCTCGGTGCCGGCGGTAGATATTCCGGACCCCACCGCGGACCTCCAATGGTATGATTTCAAGGGCCCAATTCACGAAATATTTGCTGCGAACGCACGACGGCACCCCGACCGAGCATGCGTCGTCGAGACGGCGACGAGCAGCACCCCGGAGCGCACATTCACATACAAGCACATCTTCGAGGCCACCTCGGTTCTGTCACACCACTTTGTGCAGAATGGCATACAACGGGGGGAGGTTGTCATGATCTTCGCCCACCGTGGTGTCGATTTGGTGGTGGCCATCATGGCGGTACTGGCAGCCGGCGCCACATTCTCGGTGCTGGATCCGTTGTAAGGAACCTTTGATTGCAATCCTCGATCGGCACCAATAAATCCTACAGATACCCTCCGGACCGCCAGTGCATCTATCTCGAAGTCTCCCAACCCCGCGCCCTCGTTGTCATCGACAAGGCCACCCGCGAAGCCGGCCCTCTCTCCGACACCGTGCGCACCTACATCGCCGAGAACCTCCATCTGCGAACCGAAGTACCCGCATTACAACTCGCGGATGACGGGTCGCTGGTCGGTGGTGAAGTCAATGGCAAGGACTGTCTGGAAGACCAGCAAAAGTCCAAGCTCGAACTCCCAGGTGTTCTCGTAGGTCCGGATTCGACCCCCACGCTGTCCTTCACTTCGGGCTCAGAAGGACGGCCAAAGGGTGTCAAGGGGCGGCATTTCTCCCTCACCCACTACTTTCCCTGGATGGCAGAAACATTTGGCCTGTCTGAGAAGGACAAGTTCACAATGCTGTCAGGTATTGCCCACGACCCCATCCAACGAGATATATTCACCCCGCTGTTCCTCGGCGCGCAACTGCTGGTCCCCAGCAAAGAAGACATTCAGCACGAAAAGCTGGCCGAGTGGATGCGCAGGTACGGCGCCACGGTGACCCATCTCACACCCGCCATGGGTCAGATTCTGGTGGGAGGTGCTTCTGCCATCTTCCCGACTCTGCACCACTCTTTCTTCGTCGGTGACCTCCTGATCAAGAGGGATTGCAGAAGGCTGCAAGATCTCGCACCCAATGTTCGGATTGTGAACATGTATGGCACAACCGAAACTCAGCGAGCCGTCAGTTACTACGAGGTCAAGAGCCGAAGTGAAGCTCCCGACTTTCTCGACCAACTCGGCGAAGTCATTCCTGCAGGCCGCGGAATGAACAACGTACAACTCCTTGTTGTCGATCGCGAGGACCGTAGCAAAATATGTGCACCAGGCCAGAGTGGCGAGATTTATGTGCGCGCAGGAGGACTTGCTGAAGAGTATCTCGGGCTTCCGGACTTGACAGCTACCAAGTTCGTGGAGAACTGGTTTGTCGATACAAAGAAGTGGGTCGAGGAAGACGAGAAGAAAGTCGAGGCACAGGGTGCAGCAGAACCGTGGCGAGAGTTTTGGCAAGGACCTCGAGACAGGCTGTACCGGTCGGGCGATCTTGGCCACTACGGGCCGGATGGCAACGTCCACTGCACTGGTCGAGTCGACAACCAGGTCAAGATTCGAGGATTTCGGATCGAGCTGGGAGAAATCGATTCGCATCTGGCTGCTCATCCCTTGGCCCGTGAGAATGTCACACTGCTTAGGCGTGACGCGTACGAAGAGCCGGTCCTCGTCAGTTACATTGTGCCCGAGATGAAGCGTTGGTTTCAGTGGTTGGAAGAGCGAGGGGCAACCGAGAGCATCACGGAAGACACCAGCATGGTGGCAATGCTCAAGCGCTTCAAGTACCTGCGAGACGACGTACGAGAGCATCTCAAGAAGAAGCTCCCCGCGTACGCCGTACCGTCTGTCATCGTTCCTCTCATCCGTTTTCCGCTCAATCCCAATGGCAAGATCGATCGACCGGCCCTACCGTTCCCTGAGCCATCACAACTCGCAGCGGCTGGTGCCCGCAGACCTTCTCAACTCGGCAACGCTCTCACACCGACGGAAAAGACAATGGCCGGCATCTGGGCAGAACTTCTTGGCGAACGCGGCGTCACCGCTGATGGCATCAGCGGCAGCGATTCCTTCTTCGACCTCGGTGGTCACAGTATCATTGCCCAGCAACTTCTGTTCAAGATCCGCCAGCAATGGAAGGATATCGATGTGCCTATGAGCACCATCTTCCAATATCCCACGTTACGTGGGTTCTCTTCCAGCATCGACCAGGCACAGGATCCCATTGGTCTTCGTCTCGACACCGCCGAAGCCATTGACGACGATCCGGAAGACGAAGATTATTCTGCCGATGCTAGAGATTTGGCCAAGCAGTTGACGGACTTCAAGACGAGAGACCCACTGCAACCCAACCAAGAGATACACACGTTTCTCACTGGCGCCACCGGTTTCCTCGGAGCCTATCTGCTTCGTGATGTTCTCTCGCGCCCTGGAAAAATTACTCTTGTCGTTCGTGCGAAGGATGGTAATGCAGCGCTCACTCGCATTCAGGAAACATGTCAAGCATACGGCATCTGGGATCCCAGCTGGACATCTCGCATAACGGCCCTTGTTGGCGATCTGGAGAAATCAAACTTTGGCATCGCCCCAGAGACTTGGAACCAGCTTGCCGATTCAGTCGATGTCGTCATTCACAATGGTGCGCTCGTCCACTGGGTACTACCCTACTCGCGACTTCGCGCCCCCAACGTCATAAGTACCATGACCGCTCTATCGCTCTGTGCGATAGGAAAGGCCAAGAACTTCGGTCTCATCAGCTCCACCTCCGTCCTCGATTCAGACTACTACGTCACTCTATCCGAGAAATCACTCGCCGAAGGTGGAAACGGTGTCCTCGAATCAGACGATCTGGAAGGCTCACGTAAAGGTCTGGGCTCAGGATACGGACAGAGTAAATGGGCAGCCGAGTATATCACACGTGAAGCTGGAAAGAAGGGTCTGAACGGTGTCGTCATTCGACCCGGATACGTGACCGGTGACCCAGAAACCGGAATCACAAACACGGATGACTTCCTCGTGCGTCTCCTCAAAGGATGCATACAACTTCGTTCCCGCCCTGACATAAACAACACCATCAACATGGTTCCCGTAACACACGTCGCGCGCGTAGTCGTCGCCGCTACCTTGTCCCCACCCGTCTCTCCCCTCGGCATAGCACAAATCACATCGCACCCACGTATCACGACAAACACGTTCGTCGGTGCCCTCGAAAAATACGGCTACAATGTGCCGCAAGTTGATTATCGTACCTGGACGAAATCAATGGAGGCTTATGTCGCCGATCAATCGGGAACAAGGGAAGAGCATGCTCTTCTTCCGCTCTATCATTTCGTGACGGGAGATCTACCTGCCGATACTAAAGCGAGAGAGTTGGATGATCAGAATGCAGCGGAGGCGTTGAGGAGGGACAAAGAGTGGACAGGTGACGATTGGAGCCAGGGGGGCGCCGTGACGGTGGAGACTGTGGGTGTGTATGTGAGTTATCTCGTTGAGCTTGGTTTCATGCCGAAGCCGGAGGGGAAGGGCGAGCTGCAGTTGCCTGATGTGAAGGTGAGTGAGAGCATGAGGGAAGCGTTGAAGAAGGTGGGGGGACGGAGGGGTGTTTAGGGGGACCTATGTTATGAGCGTGTATTTTGCAGGGTTGGTGGTTTTTGTCTCTTGTCTGGTTGACGGGGAAGGAAAACGGATTTGGTGAAATGAACGGGTATTTTCTTTACTCGAGGTAGATGGCATAGGTATTTGGGTTCGGTTCTGCTTGATTGGATCTGGGTAGATGTGAACTATGAATTGCATCTTTTTTTAGCTTATGTTTATAACCTTTGTCATGACCTATCTTCTCCCTAATTTTTTTATCTTTTGTGTCTTTTTTACAGTGTTGTTCTTTGCCAAACGTACAGAACAAGCTGACAACGATGGATATACTCTCAAATATGGGACTGTACCGTCTACAGATCAATCTTTTCTAATCAGAGATACGATCAAAGCATACCCACCATGTTCGAAGATACGGGGCTTGGTTGCCTCAATCCATCGTATTTTCCCTCTTTATAATGTTAGTCTATATATATATTCCGTGCTGACGTTCGTATGGGGAGAAGCAACCCCACCGACGGTTATCAGAAATCATGACATGTCATGTCTTGCAGTATGTATGCAATGCCCCTGCAACGGGGAATCAAGCACGAGACGGTCGGGAAGGGACATACGAACCTGTCGGAACATTCAAAATGCGTACAAGAAAGCGGAAACCCGAATCGAAGTTACCCAAATAGGATATGCGATCCCAAAACCACGAGGTCATTGACCACTCCGTCTCGTCTCATCTCATCTCATCTCATCTCATCTCACCTCATCAACAGGCCGCCTCTGTCAAATACCCAGGTCTACACTCCGCGCCCCTGATTCGGATCCTTCCCGTTTCCCCCCCCCCCCATCGTCGTCACCCTACCCACCTTCTCTCCCTCCTTCCCTCCCTCGGTTGGCGTCGCTTCTTCAAAAAGGGTAAGGGGGGGAAGTCGGTGGTTAAAATCACATCATCCCCCGCCCCCAGTCCCGAGAAACAACTGGATCCCTTTGGGTGCCTAGAGCTCTGCATTGGACTCTCGACCAGTCCCCCCATCTCCAGACACGAGCGGTGAATGGGCTAGATACCGCTTGCGACATGCTCGAACATCTGTGCCTTTGCAGAACAAGCCAGCATGCGGCCTCGATGAAACGGACCGCGCATGCACGCACGCACGCCCGTCCGCAGTGGACCGGTAGGTACGTACCAGGACCAGCACAATGACATGCGCATGCGCAAGCTCATGCCCTTCCAGTCTGTGCTGCCCGTCGGTTTCCTCGGTGCAGTTCGACTGTGCTTGTGAACCTCGCCACCTGGACTTTCCTCCCTCCCTCTCCCCCTCTCTCTCTGCCGTCTCACCTGTTCATTGGACGGTCGTTCTTGTCCTGTCCTACCCATAGATAGATAGATCGCTAGCCCAAGCTCACGGGACGAAAAATTCGCACTATTGATCTCTTCGCTCGTGCTTCCACACATGGCTACATATCGCATGAACAAACCTCAACCTCCATGCGGCAAAGCAGCGAAGGGGGGGGGGAGAATTTGTTTTTAGCAAGGGAGGCAAACGAATCACTTGTCTAAATAGATCTCAATCACAAGCAAGCAATCAAGCAAGCAAGCAAGTCCGCTCGCACGTACGCTCGGTCGCTCCAGCATCCCAAAAACGCCATCCTCCCTCCCCCTCCCCCAATCATGCCCACCCATCCCCCCCCCCGAGCCCAAGGCAGCCATCAGCCCCAATAAAACCCCGTTACACCAAAAAGAAGACCATTTTTCCCGCACAGGCACAGATGCACCGAGACCTTCCAGAAGGAAAGAAAAACGATACCGGCCGCCTTTCCGCATCGCGCCGTCCGCCCCGATACGATATCTGCGTTGCACGAACCCCCACCGAACATGCACATACATTTATGCGGCATCGTGCGCGCATAATGCTGTGAGACGACAATGCGAACTATACATCTATCCGTGTGACGGAAAAAGTGAAATCCGCCGCGCCCGCTACGCACCTGGGGAGGGAAGCTGATGGATGGACTCGTAAATCGAGGGAGAAGCTGATAGACTCGTAAGCCGAGGGGGAAGTAAGTGTACAGAGTCAGGTAACGGAGCGGGGCGCACAAAAAGGTGGGTGGCGTATGGTGCTTGCGGTCTCGTCTTGCACGGGATATAGGACACGTATACACGTTGTGCTTAGTTCGAAGTTTAAAAATACCTGCTTGGGGAGGGGGGCTTTTCGCTTCCCCCGCAAGGCGGACGTCGGGTTCGGTGGTCCCGCGAGATCTATTCGTGGTGGAGGCGTTGTGCTGCTGCTGGGTCCAAAGGGACGCATGTGATATGACTACGTCTGTGGAGAAGGCGATGTCAGGCTGGAGGTAGATCGGCTCGATTCGGCCGAGAAACCGGCCATGCTTCGGCTTTGGACGGTGTCATACGCGGATCGGGAGGGAGACAGATACTCGTATCCTCAGGACCCGCCATGGTTCCCCCTGATCAAAAGAGTGCATGAACGCAAGAGAAGCAGGAGGAGGCTTGGGTGGCGCGGAGATATTACATGGACTGAGACAGACTTCCCAGAAGGGAAGGGCTGTGTAACCATGCTGTCGACAAACGTGACGTTCCGATACTTACCCCATCGGCGCTCGGTGCCTGCAGAGGAGGGGCACGGTATCGGGAGTGTAGGGCTCGGGCCGTAGTGGGACGGAAATGAGCGGTCCTCTGGGCAATCGCGTGCGATAGATCACATTGGTTCTTGACACATCGAACAGGCCTGATCCCCGACAATAGTGGTGAACCTTGAGGGAAGCTTACCTGTAGGATGATGGATCCCGCTCGTTGGAGATGAATGGATGATGAACGGTGCCTGGAGACGATTCCTCTAGTGCAAAAGAGTAAAGGCGTGCAGAAAAGCGTGCTGATCTAGGCCTCGTCCTGGGGGAAGAAGACGGGCGGTGGGATGACGGAAATATTTGTGACACTGGAATTTCATCCCAGGAGGGAAAAGTATTGAAAAGAAAGTCATGTAGACCTCAGGACGACGCCGCAGGCCTCCGATGTCCGTGTTGGGCCGCTCCAAACTGGTGGCACAGCATATGTTACAACCCCGAGAGCTGAGTTGATACTCACCACCATATCAATATGATACCGAGTCCATCATCCGGGGCACTAGAAGCTTTGGGGAAAGGCTATCAGGAGGAAGGAGTGATGTGCTCTCACCTTGCAAGCATGATACCCTGCTAATGATGCCCTGCTAATGATGCCCTTTGGGCCTCAACGCACAAGCATTTCAGCCACCGCCTGCCGATTAATCCTTCGAGGCCCGCGCAAATCCCACTTTTCCCACCCTTCTCAGCCTCACCAAAAGCAAAATCCCGCCAAGCTAGGCGGAAGCGGGGAGTACCGCTGTGCCCTAAAACCTCGCGCTCCCGTTATTTCCAAAGCCGGGTTTCGTTCGTCTCTCTCTCTCAGAGTTGGTCTGGTGGCTAGGTCGTGAGGATCGAATATGAGTATCCGGATAAACGCTACTGTCAGCGAAGCCCGAGCAGCTGCAGGGCACTCCAAGGAGCAGTGGGACCGGTTTTACGTGAGTTCGTGGGAGGCGGACAGAGGGCCAACGTCGAGCTAACGGCACAAGTTCATCACCAAAGACGAAGCTAAACAACTCTCCGAGGCCCATCCAGAGTGGACAAGATGGATCCTCATCCCCGCCAACGAGAAAGAAGCCATGCTGCAGCGAATAAACAGTCGGTTGACGGCGGAGGGGATCCCGGCGGTTGAGATGATAATCCTGAAGTGGAGGGTCTCGCAACTTTTGAGGGATATCCAGAGGAAATACGGTACGTCGCGCACGCACGCCGGACTTGCTGTCCATTCCTTGGATGGCTAGTGTAGCAGTCTGCATATGTTAGTCGCTAATCATATTGATTGCATAGCCGAAGGCAGTATGATCTCGGGCATGGGAGGGTCGAGTGCCGGAATCCAAACCCAAGCGGACAGCAGCGCGCAGCAATCGCAAAGCCCTCAGGCATCAGACTCTTCACCAAGCGACACGCGGCCGTATGATCCGATCAGGGACGTATAGACAGAAAGACCATATAGGACCTCGGGAGGGTTTTTGTTACCGAACTCGCTCGACACCGAGTCGCGAGCATCATGTCTTGCACTTGCGCTTTGGTCGCATTTATACCCACGGCATGAAGATCAACATGAAAGAAAAAGACGCGGCCTCGACGCGTTCGCAGGCAACAAGAGACGAATGTAATAGTGGTGCAGATACCAGTCCCAGTCCGGAATTGATTGGGCCGCGGCCTTGGACAAATGAACAACGAAAGACGAAGTTCGACTTTCGCGCAAGTTCCCGGATTGGGTCTATGTCCGACGAGATACTGCAGGTCGCAGGTAGAGGTCGGTTGCCTGTACTACCAGAGTCGGTACGTAGTAAGCGAGCACAGATCTAACTCTTATGCATATGGTATCGATATCCTTCTCCACCCATTGTCGACCATTTCTCCCTTCACACTTTGTCCCTCGTTGCTCTTTGGTCGGCAGCGATTTCGGAAAGCTGCATGCCGAGGGTCGATCGCTGGTTCGGCCGCAAGTGAATCGAGAGCACATTCGTTCTGACTGCCATAGAGGATCTCGCCAGGTCATTCGGTTGCAAGTCTGTACACGTTCCAAGCTCGTTTATTATAGCATATAGTTGCCGTCCAAGGAAGAGGATTGGGTCTTGTTGTTGGCTGATGTTGCCCTATTCAGAAAGTGTGGTGCTGTCACACTTTGATGATCACTATCAAGCGATGCAAGAGCAGAGCTACGAAGGGCATGAAGAAAGGGGGGCCCGTGGAGGCGAGGCAGGGGGGCGAGGCAGAAGACGACGAGGAGGAGAGTGAACAAGTGTCGTTGAAGCAAAGGTCACCAACTGCGGAAGCTAGCACTTAGTTTTTGCCGGAGTAGTGGGGCTGAACCAGCAACGAGTCAAAGGAAGGCCACGACCTAACGTTTCAGTCTTGCATCCCTTGGCAGAACGTATTCTCCAAGGTGTGAGTGACGATGGAAAGGTGAAGAGGCGGCCCAGCAACGAGGAGGTGAACAGGAGCGAACCCTGAGCGATCCTGAGGCAGCAGTCCGACTACTATGACAACGCCGAAGCAAGGCCGATCACGAGCACGATCACAATGGCTTCATTCCGATCGTCTCTCTATCCAGCGAGCTTTCTCCAAGCAAAGCATGCTCACTGGTGATGACTGGAGGCTATCATTGCTCGGTGAGGTGCCAGGACGGTTGATGTATGTTGCGGTGGTTTGGCGAAGAAGCTGAAGGGATGCGGTCAATGAGTAGCGAATGGAGAAGTTCATGCCTCTCGGGGACGCACAAGAGAGTCGAAACGGGTCATAAAGGACTGCTGGTGGAATTCAGGCTGTGGCGTGATTGATGATGATGCAGGGGCCTTTGACCAGAAGCTATAAAAAAGCGACCCAGGCACTTGTTGTCACCAATGACGGCTCCTTCCCTCTACAGATCTATCGATAACCGGGAAGATGGCTGATCACGTACAATCTCACAATACATACGCGTGGACTGCGTAGTTTTGATTATGTATACATCTCAGAGAATCTTGAGTTGACAAAGTCCTTGTCCTCTCCCGCACTTCTGCATGCCCACCTGGAGATCAACCAAAACATTTGTCTTGGATCTTTACATGGACGACGTGGCCCTGGTATCATTTGACGTGAAAGCTACACAGACCCTCGTGCTGTCATCAAGAAGCCAGCCATGGCCCTTTTCTTCATCAATCATGTGTAGACGTGGTCATTGTTTCGTCATTTAACCTTGCATGCCAAAGCTGGGCTCGATACCCGCACCTTTCAACGCCTTTGCTTTCCGCGCGTCGACCTCCTTCTTCTCGGCTCTCTGCGCAGCCGCCAACGCTCTCACCTCCTTCTCCGATGAAACCCTGACGCCCTTGGGCTCGTCTTCTCGGTCGAGATCGACCGTCGCGCAGATGGTTACGTTCTCGCCGCGAACCGTCATGAGCCCGGGGAGTTTGACATCGGCTATCAGCCATTTGGGGATTGCCGGGTCGTCGGTGGCTCCGGGATTGCGGGCTGCTATTCGCTCGGAGCATTCTGTGAGGACGAGGTTCGCTGCATCGATTAGCATGTTGCAGGGTGTTTGATCGAGTTTTGGGCGTACCGAACTGGTCATACGAGCGCAAAATGCCAATGTATTCCTTCTCGTCACGGAGCAAAACGTCGACCTTCTCTGCCAACATGTCAATTCACGGTCCCTTCTCGAGGCAGATGGTAACCCGTACTGTCCACCATGTCCAGCAGCATCGACGAGGTCAGGAAGGCCTGCGGAGGGAGATCGACCGGTAATATCGGCTGCGGAGTTTCTCGTCCACCGCCCAGCGCGTTTGGCGCACTCTGGGGTGGAGGGGTGGCACTGTAGACGCCGCCATATCCTGCGCCCACTCGTCAATACATCAGGGTCGGCATGCGCTACAGAGCCTCGCTGCCTTACCAATTGATTGCGGCGGGTTGGTTGGAGCCTCGACGGCGGGCTCTGGCTGTGCCTGCTCTTGCAACGACCTCTGGAGCATCGCCTGGAAGGACATGGCAGGGTTTGGTGGAGCTCCTGCGGGGCCTCCGCGCGGATGATTGTTGTAAGCCATGACTTTGGGGTTGGGTTGTGCGCGATGGCGGTGGCGATGAGGTGGATTTTTCAACGGTATCGGGAGGCAGGCAGCGAAGGAGCGGGCATGGCGAGGAGTGGCTGTTCTACCTCGACATTGGGAGCTCTCTGTATTTGCGCTGTCGACATGTACGTTCTGGAGAGATCCCGAAGCTTAGCCACTAGCGTCTCACGTGCTCTTTTGCCCGTTCGCAAAGCAATCCCGATTTGTCACATGAACACTGCGCGACTTGACAAACAAATTGTCCGCTTCCTCTGTAGAGAGACTGGCTGATCGATGCCGGTGTTGGTTCGAAAGTTCTGTCTCGCCCCGTACGTAGTTCGTCCGGGCCCCGTACGTAGTTCGTCCGGGCCCCTATACTACCCAATTTGGGACGTCTATCGACTCCATATTTTCTGGATATAAATTGACCGATTTTCTGCCACACGACGAGATATAACACATCATGATAGACGTGGAAACTTGCGACCTATAGCTACGAAATCGCCAACATCTCTTGTTCTGTTCTTCCCATCCAACCCACACCACCTCATCGATATGGCGGCACTTGTCAGTTTGTTCAAGACTCGGTGGATTTCTCCGCCCAAGCCCGTCACAGAATCATTCAAAGGCAGAATCGTCGTCGTCACGGGCAGCACCAGCGGAATTGGGGCTGAAGCAGCAGCCAAGTTCGCCGCACTGGGGGCCGACAGAATCATCATCGCAGCGCGAGACGCGAAAAAGGGCGAAGCGACAAAGGCGTCGATTGAAAAGCGAGTAGGGCGAAACGACCAGCTGGACGTCTGGGAACTTGACATGAACTCATTCGAAAGCGTTGTCGCCTTCGCCAAGCGCGCGGAATCGCTTCCCCATCTCGACATTGCCGTCTTGAACGCCGGTGTTCACAAGGCCACGTACACCCAATCAAAGCACGGCTGGGAGGAGGATCTCCAGGTCAACACGCTCTCGTCCACGCTTCTCGCGATACTTCTCCTGCCCACACTCAAGGCGTCGAAGCGGATTACAGGGAGGGTACCGGTGCTCGAGTTCGTCAACACCGGCCTGCACGAAAGCGCGATAGTGAGCGATGAAACTCAAAAGCAGCCCAGCATTGTTGGATGGTACAACGATGCCGAAAACTTCGTCGAGGGCAGTCAGTACGCCCATACCAAACTGCTCCTGATGCATGTTGCAGGCAAACTCGCCGAGGAGATTTCCTCCGGCGATGTCATCGTCACTTCCATCTGTCCTGGATTCGTAAGAACCAATCTCGCACGTGACCACTACTTCCCTGGCGTAGGACTGCTATTCGCCATTGCCCAACTGCTCGTCATGGTGTCCCCTCAGGTCGGAGCGAATCCCATCTTGAGCGGAACTGTCCAAGGGGAGAGCGTCCACGGGAGGTTCTGGAAGTCGGACACGATCCAGCCGGTGGCGCCGGGTTTGGCCGGGGACGCGAGCAAGAGGCTGGGCCTGCGAATATGGGGAGAGATTGTGGAGGTGGTGAAGAAGGAAGCGCCTGTTGTCGCCGAAGTGCTTGCAACGTTGAAAATTGGCTGAGTGGTTGGTGCGGTGGACCGCGCATGTGTATTCGTAGGATAATCCCATATTATGCAGTCAGATGCCATGGGTTTCCAAGAATGCCATGCGCCTTGGTACTGTATTCGTGCCTGGTGTGCTACGCCAGGCGAACAGTGGGGCCGTGCGGGCGTATTACGATATGACGACGTCGCGAGGGCTGGCTTTCTCGCCATCCTTCTTCGTCAATGCCCGAGGCGCGTCATCCCCAGGACCAGTTTCGGACGCATCCTTCTGGATGCCCAAACCGAGATTCCGCAAGCCGTCGCTCCTTCGCCACCTGTTCCCACGCTCACGCCAACGGGCAGCCGCTCACCTCTCCAAGCTCCGCCACGAAACCCTCCCGTCGCTGAAGAGCCGCACGCAGTCCCGCATCTACCGGTATATCCTCTACCGGCAGGCGCAGACGCTCAAGCGGCAGCCGGGCATCCTCCAGCGGTTGCGGGGCAGCACCAGGAAGCTTCTAGGCGGCAGCCATCTCGACAATGAAGCCCGGGCTCGACGGCAGAAGCTGACGCATGGCCTCGGACCTGGACACGACCCACGCAGAGCAATGAGCTATCAGGAGAGCTATCCGCCGCGGGAACCCGGCGCGCGGAGGAAGAAGTTTGCGGGATATCTGAAGGCGGCGAACGAACTGAGGCAGACGTACCAGCAGCAGTATGCGCCCAACTGGAGTCGCGGCGAGGCTTCGTACAACTATGAAGACGACACGCCGGGCAGCTTTCCAGACGCAGCGATAGTGCGGAGCGGCGACGAGGAGATGGTGCTCTTCCCCAGCTACGCGCGCAAGCACATCAAGCGGAGGCCCGAAGCCGAGCCCGGCACCATACAGGAAGTTTCGGGCGACGGCCGGGACGTGAGAGACACGGCCGGCGCGGGCGATGCCGAGTTCTGGAAGCAGCAATGGGACGGCTACGAGGACGACAACGCCGTCGTGGATGTGGACGTGCGCGGCTGGATATACTCTCCGCACAAGGGGCAGATGAACAGGAAACAACGCCTCTTCATCGGCCTGGCCCGGCAGCTGGTGGGAATACAAGCACCTCCAGCCGGCGCAAAGCCTCCAAGTGCTTCCGAGAGCCCTCGAAGCAGCAGGGAGCCGAGTCCGGGGCATCTCGGTCATCATGAGAGGGTACAGATGCGACAGTCGCAGCAGGACGAGCAGGTCGCTGCGAGAGAAGCCCAGGAGATTCTGAGAAAGGGGGAGAGAGAAGCAGAGGCTGCGGCAAAGGGCGCGTATAGTGAGAACCCGGCGGCTGAGGATACAGACAACAAAAGGGAGTACCGCACCGAGAGCTCAGGCCATCCACGTGTCCGCGAGCTCTCGAAAAGCCCTTCGGCGAGGTCTCTCAGGGGCGAAGAGAAACACACGCCGCTGCCGAAGCGGTCATCGTGGACCCAACCCGCCGACATGGACGCATCTCAACTGGCCGAAGCAAATGCCCGTCTTATGGCAAGGCTCAGGCATTTTCTGGCGATACCCATGGCCAACACCCCGATCAGCGTCTTCTTCTACAATGGTCAGATCTCAAAGCAGCGGACAATATACACCAATCCCTCGGGACACTTCAGCATCAGTGCAGCACTGGATTTCATACCGACCCATGTCCGCATACTGGCAGCGGAAGATCTGTCTGCCACGGAAGAGGTTGTCGTGACCGACTCCAATGGTATCAGCGTCATAAGTGACATTGACGATACGATCAAGCACTCTGCTATCAGCAGTGGTGCTCGAGAAATATTCCGCAACGCCTTCATCCGTGACCTGGGAGACCTGACCATCGATGGAGTCAAAGAATGGTACACCAAAATGGCAGAGCTAGGGGTCAAGTTTCACTACGTTTCCAACTCACCGTGGCAACTGTATCCCGTCATCTCGAAATACTTCTCTCTCGCTGGGCTCCCACCTGGGTCATTTCACTTGAAGCAGTATAGTGGTATGCTTCAGGGTATCTTTGAACCTGTAGCAGAGAGGAAGAAGAGCACGCTCGATAAGATCGCCCGCGACTTTCCCGAACGAAGATTTATCCTGATCGGCGACAGTGGCGAAGCAGACTTGGAGGTTTACACGGATTTCGTTCTGGAGAACCCAGGGAGGGTAGCTGCGGTTTTTATCCGAGACGTCACAACCGCTGAACGCAGCGGCGGCTTCTTCGACCCCTCGGTCGGACCCTTGTCAGGCGATCGGTCGGCTTCCACATCACAGCGTGGAAGTGGGGACGCAAGCAATGCCCAAGCATCTTCTGAAGAAGAAGATCCCGAACTCAAGGCTGCCATTGCGGCTTCACTGCGCGACTTGGAGGAGGAGGAACGCAAGCGACCAACAACGTTGTTCCCTCAGAGTGATCAGAGTGATCCAAGCGTCCGCCCTGGGCTCCCTCCCCGGAGAACCCAAACTCAACCTGCTGCCACAGCTTCAGAGCGAGCGGCGAACCTTATCGACCTCTCACCAGATGACGAACCCGAATCACTTCCCGCGTTCAGGCGTACCAATACCGATGTAGGCGTCCCGACAAGCGATCATCGAGGTTCCGTATCTTCCACTTCAAGCGCAAAGACCGCACCTCCACCCCCTAGGAAACCTGTCTCACTGCGTACCTTGTCCACCGACTCTTCTCCTCAATCCCTCACCTCAAAAGCCCCTCCACCGCTCAAACCACGCAAACCCTCATCGAACATGCATGGTTCCAGCCCACTATCCCAACAAACCCCCACACAAACAGCATCGCCTAGACCACCCGTAGCACCAAAACCGAACCTCGAGTCCCAGCAAAGTTACGCAGGCATGGCCCGCGATAAACTCAGCTCGGTATACAACAGCCTCCCGGCTCTCACCTCGCAACCAAATCAACCTTTGTCTTCGTCCACAGACGTTGGAGGCAACGCACAAGAAGAAAAGAAGACGCCACCTCCGCCTCCTCCTCCCCGTCGAGGCATATCCTCTTACCCCGCACAGGCAGCTTCCTATGTTGGCACGAAAGCATCCAGCGCATGGCAACAAGCTCCACCCGTCCCACATCCCAGCACGCGTCCTGCACAGGTGCATCCTTACTCTACGACTTCTGCCCCACAGGGACCAAAGCGCACGAACACTTCGTCGACAATGGGTACAATCGGCAGTGTGGGAGGTTACAACGGTGGTGGATACGGTGAGAACGGACAGATAGTGAACAAGAGAGAGATGCTCTGGAGACAGAGGTGGGCCAGAGCTGAACAGGTTCTGGGAGAGAAGGGGGTTGTGTTGAAGAGTTGGAGGATTGGTACTGATGCTATTGCGGAAGCGGAACGGTTGATCAAGGAGTATGGTGAGAAGGATAAAAGGGAGGAGGGGAGGAAGAGATGAGGCGGTACCGATGCATCATTCGTGGCGTTTTGAAAATAGCAAAGATGTCGTTTGAAAGCTTGGATCTTGAATGCCTGTGATGCATGCTTGTCCAAATCGGCATGACATCCATAGTCTATTAATAATGTGTTATGATGATACAGGTACCAAGTTCTGCATGAACCTGTACGATTTTTCTCCAACCCAAACCCCATATTCGCGATCCATCACACGCAAATCCCACAAGACGCGCCTAAAAGCCCGCAAAATCCAAACTCGACTTCCCCACCGTCGACGCCACCGCCCCCTCCCCCTTGACCTTCTTCAGCTTCTCCTCAAACCTGGCAAACTCCTTCATGGCGACCTCCTCCTCCTGATCCATAACCTGCTGCACGCCCTTGACCTCCTCGATGTAATGCATCAGCATGCTCTCGATGCCATTCTTCAGCGTCACGGTGCTCGAATCGCACGTCCGACACGCGCCCCGCAGCTTGAGCAAAACCTGGCCATCCACAAAGCCCCTGAAGTCGATGTCGCCGCCGTCTTCCTGGATGGCGGGGCGGACGCGGGTCTCGAGAAGCTCCTTGATCATGCCGACGACCTCGCTGTCGGTTTCGTCGTAGGCGAGCGAGTCGAGCTCGGTGCCTTCCTGGCCGCGCTCGTTCTGCGTGTCGCTCACCGTGTTGATGATCGGGCTGCCCGAGAGCAGGAATTCGTTGATGTGGGCGAAGACCTCGGGCTTCACGTGCGCCCAGGGCGTGGCGCTGTCCTTGGTTACGGTGATGTAGTCGGCGCCGAAGAAGATGGAGGTTACGCCGTCGATGTTGAGGAGTTTGGCGGCGAGCGGGGAGGGGTGCGGGGGCGCGAGGGTGGAGCGCGGGGTCAGGTATTCGAGGGAGGAGATTGTGTCGGGGAGGATGCGCTGGTTGGGGTTGAATTTGAGGGCCTGGCGTGGTGGCGGTGGTGTTAGTTCTGGGCTGGTGGGGAGAGGTGGAGGGGGGGGGGGAAGAGTTGGGACGTACGTCGGCGTTTGGCGTGTCTTCTGTTTGGATGAACATGGTTCGTCGCCCCGGGTTGGCGCCGGTGATTGGGGTGCTTGTCCGGCATCGCGGGAGCTGTGGTCTGTGATGGAGAGGTGAGGATGTGATGGGCGATGCCGTTTGATGGAGACTTCGGGTCGCGGCTCTTTGGGCGTTGGGTCGCAGGCATGGTCTGGCCCGCGAGAGCACGCGTAGAGCCGATCGTGATACCGAGGTGGAAGCCATTTCGACTCTGTTGCAAAGCTCGCAGAGAATGGGGTGGAGCGGCGATAATGTCCGACTGGGAGTTTTTCGGGTGAGATGCTCGGTATGACGACGATTGTCGTTACTCATCAGCTCTGTGATTGGCCAGATCGGGTTGTCGATTCCGAAAGAATTCCGACACCGCATGCATCTCGCAACTGCAACATGAGAAGGACATCGAGTAACTAGTGCCATTCTTTACAGCTCAATGGATCGCCATACCTTCTTTACACGGAATCCGCGCTCGTGATCAACCTACTAATGGTCTTACTAAAACTCTACCTCGTTAATGCGTCACTGAATGTTTTTCACCGAACAACTCCATCTCGCAGACATCTCCGACCAACTTCAAGACATAAAGCCCATACAGTTTGCAAATCTCATCGTCTCCTACCCTCAATGGAATTTGGCGCCAACACCGCCATACCTGACGCCATCAACCCTCAACTCAAACATCAAACCGGCACTCTCAATCCGCATATCCAGTGTAAAGTCCAAATTATCAAACTCCACACCCTTTGTCGTCGTCAGTCTTGTGAAAAGACTCCTGGGCACGGTATTCAAATCTGTAGTAAGGGTGCAAACGTTGATGAGTTCTTTCCGAAAAGAGTCAGGCGCGGTGTCGAGATCGCAGGCTATGAGATCGTCTTCGACGACAAGGGATTGACCCGGACGGAAATTGCGTGTATAGTGGAAAGAAATAGGCGTGGCCTCAGAGACTTGTGCGCCCTGCAATTGATCTGTAAGTCCTTGGGGGCATGTTGGGGGGGAGGAAAGAAAACGACTTACTTTTGAGATATGCCACTGCATTCGATCGCTTACCATGTAGCGTTCCCAAAGAGGGCTAAAATAGCGATCGGTGACAGGATGTTTGTTTTCGTCGAATACCGTGGCATAACTGGTGCCATACCACCATCTGCTCCGCCTACTCACAACCATACTCCCTTCCAACCCCCTCAGCACAGCACCTCTCACCACAGCTGTCCACGCATGGATTGGATGAAAGACCTCGATCGTCTGTGGGGAATCGGGGTTCATAGTAACGGCGTGGGTAGGTCTTTCGGTGTACGGCGGCGGGGGAGCGCTGTTGAAGTGCGCTTTCATACGACTGTAGAGGTAACTGCTCTGTCCAAACCCACCAACAAGGATGATGCCGCAGACAAAACCACCTTTGCTGCGTATCGATCGAACTTGACCTTCCACCAGGCCAATAACTTCTTGCACAATAGGATCGAAGATTTCTTTGACCTGCTCGGCACTCATGACCAAAAACCCCGAATCTAGTCCTGCCTCTTCATCATCCGGCAGTCCAGGGAACGGTATATTTGCCTCAAAGTCATCCTCTTCTTCGTTGAAGTTGCGCTTGACAAACTCTTCGAAGTATTTGAGGCCCATGTTCCATGTCTTCACTTTCTTCTCGCGCATCCAGTTGTAGCGCTCGGCGCCTATTCGCCGCTTGACGTGGTCTTCGAAACGGTAGTTTAAGAACGCACTGCCGCAGAGGCCGCCAGTTCCTACGGCAGATTCTTCAACGCGGAGAGGGTTGAGTTGGGTGATCTACAGAATGTCAGGGGCTTGACGTATCTTGGAAGAGGTGTGCGGACCTCGTAGGCGATCAAGTCGACGGTACCACCACCAATTCGATCGTCAGTATATGTTTCTCAAGATCGTAGTGTACAATCCTAGGTCAGAAGTCTGCAGACACGAAAATCCTAGATAATGTATCCAGACTTCTGACATGGCACTGTACATATCATATTGACTTCGAGGACTCACCCGCATCACAGACAACGAAATTGTCTCCAACTTTTAGATTGTTGGGCTGAATAGCCTTGAGCGTATACACAGCAGCGGCCTCGGGCTCGCTAATAAGCCTGACCTCCCCCTTACTCCCCATGCCTGCCTTCTCGGCAGCTTTCAGTGTTGCGTCTTTGGCCCCATCGCTCCATACAGCCGGCGTAGTCAGCACGAACTGCACCTTTGTCATTGACATGAATGTTTCTCCATATCTCTTACTCAGCGTCTCCATGGTATGTCTGTGAATCATGGAGAGGTAGTCAGACACGGCATCCATGACTGTCTTCTGCGACTGCCGCAATTGTGCCGCAGTCTCGAGTGGGGAAACGAAAGAAGGGAGCTTCTGCGTCTTGTCTAGAAACAGCTTTATGCAGCGAAGACGCGTTTCTTCGGGCTTGAATTGAAACCCCCATTTTATATTCGCAGAGGGAGGTTTGGAGAGGTCGATGGTGGACGCGTATGCGATTTCGGTGGGGACTTTGTCGGAAGTAATTCCTGCGTAGGAAATGTGTAAGCGGTATTATTTATTCTTTCGTTTGCTTGGAGGCGTGGTACCATTCCCGCCTGGCCATGTCTTGATTATGTCGATGTCGTCAGGTGTCGCCGAGTATACAGCGGCGACTCCTGCTCTTCCGTCAGCTCCAATCTTTTATGAATTCAACTTTCAAAGTGCTTAAACCTACCGCTATACGTGGTTCCGAAATCCACGCCCACGATTAATCGATCTTGTGCGACATTCGCCTTTGGCGCGCCGCTCATTGGAACCAAAGACCCATGATTTGAGCCTGGATGGAACGCAATTGGAATGCTTCCCACACGCCCAAGCGCGCTATTGGTGCTGCTCTTCCTTTCCATCTCTCAGTCACTCAATATACAGCTTTGTGCCAGCTCATAGACGGATGTACAAGGGGCAATCGTCGCGGCCAATGGGCGATCAGACGAAAGGGAGGTAGATTGCGGTAGGATGATGAGCTTGTAGCGGCGGTAGGATAGACCTCGAGGTCATCGAAATGGGTGCCTGAGAGGCATAGGAGGGCGAGGAGGTGATGGACAGACACCAGCGAAAAGATGGGATGAAGTGCTGCGAACATGAGCGCCTAGCGAGTTGCAGATCAGCCGAACTCCACCAAGCACCAAAACTTAAATGTAGAATAATGAGCCACCACAATATAACTATCCTATTGTTCATGAATGGAACAAAATCTATACGCAGCGAGGGTGAGGGCTTATGAATCGATCACTAATTTATCGTGGTTGATCAATCAATTGATCTATCGCGACTGATCAGTCAATCGATCTATCGCAGTTGATCAGTCAATCAATATATTGTGGTTGATTAATCAATCGATCACTGATTTATCGTGGTTGATCAATCGATCGATCTATCGCGGTTGATCAGTCAATTAATATATCGTGGACAATCATGTGATTTAGTCACGTGATAGTTAGTGATGGTGTTGCCGATGAGTTTTCGTGTTCCTCATGTGACCGCACTCACGTGATGACACTTTTCTCGCTCAATCAGAGACCTAGAATTTAGCCAATCAGAGGGGCGTCTTAACAGCCAATCAATATTCACGCTTTTTTGCTAGGAACCCGACCGTAATGCTACGCTCGTTCCTCGCTCCGCAATTAACAAAATATGTTAAATATATAGAAATACTTTGAAATATCTCCTCTATCAATTTATATATTTCGATTTCTACGGCATCTTTTCTAGTAACTCTTTCTCTCTGGCGGTGGCTCTCGATCGCGGGTGACTTACTCTATTGATGTGATGAACAGCACGATCAGTTCACACATGCCAAACGGTTTTCCTCAGCCAGACGTAGCGACATGCCAGAAACACCTCCGGCACGCCCCAATACAGTCAACTGTGGTTCGCTCAGGGGCTGAGGCCTAGCTCCGAAGGCTATTGGAATCCCCTCCGATACAGATTAATCTCCTGTACCTATTTGAACCCGTAGAACTCCTAGATAGATCTGTAGTTTTTGAATATTCTTTTGTACCAGGCCTATAGGTTAATTCTGCTTTCCCTAGTTCCTTGATCTGCACATGCCTCTCCAGAAGTACGGAGCAAACTCGGGGCCATGCCGGCAGTAGTTTGGCCTGCGCCATTACAATTGACCGACAACGCGCGTCATTTTTTCCTCTCATCCAAGACAACAACGGTTATTTCTCCAGTTTTAGCGCAGAAGAAACACAATTAGCACATACAAGTCTACAAATGATACTTTTCCTCTGTATATATTGAAATGTTCTTCATCTTCAAAACAAAAGAATTGATATAAAGTAGCATCAGGAAAATGTTTCCCCTTACATAGGTGCGCCAGACACCTGACGTACGCTCGCGCACACTTAGGCACACTAGCTACTCATGTGCACCGGTGGTATTAGAGTCACGTTTTTTGCCACTTCCGGTGGTTCCTTGGAGGATAGGTTGAGGGCAACTGATGTGGCAAATAGTCAACACCAGACTGTAGAAATGCCGTGATAATACGATTTGTACGTGATTTGTATGGGATAGGTATCATCTAGCTATAGAATTTATTATTGCTGTTGTTATTATGGCATTTCTGAAGGGCCTGGTGAGCTCCAGCAGCGATTTACCACGTAACCGAAATTGAGCCGGTGCAAGGTGCTCATAATGAATCACGCGGTGCAACGCCTCAGAGACATCATGTCCTTAGGACTCACACAACGGTTTCAAAGCCACGGACTTCAGCCTGATGGGCTACAGACAACACGTTTCACGCACGCAACTTTCCTTACTTTTCTCACTTGGAGGAGGATTGAGGACCGACCGGCTCTCTACTTTCATGTACGGGGCAGCAACCACAAGAGCTGCCGTCACCACACAAGGTGCTCGGCACGTCCATCATGCCCCATGGGAGGCTTTTGTAGTAGGAAGGCCTTCGGCCAACTCTATAGGACGTAAATAAATACCAACCAACCAATCATAATGAATCGCCAAAACACTCCACCCAATAATCAAATACATCTCACTGTGCAATGGACAAAGTGGTGGTGATGGTGGTTCGTTCGCACATCGGATAAATCATGATCCCAATTATAATAATACGGAGAATAAATTGAAGTGTCGACTAAGCAACCTGAGAGCTGGATAACTACCTATGGACAGGTAATCATGAGAATGATTGTCTGAGTAACCAACGCAATCGCACGCCTGCCAACGGAAAGAGTGAAGTCAAAACCATGTACCGAGCAGAATGGTGACTCATCCGGTTTCAGACGTATCATCATCCGCACTGGCACAACGTGACTCCAAAATCACTGGTTTTGACTATTCTGGCGAGTAGTGTTAATCATGGATAACAGGTATGGCTAACAGAGTTTGCCAGCAGAGTTTGCCAGCAGCTAAAAATTTCTTCTCCAGGAGGTTACACCTCTTAAAACAGCTAAGCAGAGTAGGCTTCGGGGACCGAAGCACCTATGAGGCATTGATAAGTGCCTTAAATCTGGTTGTTACTGACGCCATTCCTACGTTTTAGGAACTTGCAAGGCCGCGCCTGAGGGTTTAGGACTAAGTAGTAGAAGATCATCAAAGGCAAAGGCGCGATTACTTGGAAGCGATAAGGTAGGGCGGTACAAAGAAGGTAGTATTTACTAACAAAAGTCGGTGATTCAAGAATCACGTGGATCTTTCGGCCTCGATCGACCAATTAGATAAGTTGAAAGTGGATCTCAACGAATAAGAAGTTCAATGGCAACAACGTTACTCCTAAACCACCGACGCGCATGGATAGTAATCTTTGCAGAACATGGCACTAAGTGCTAGTTTGAAAGACCTACTAAAGAGCCACCGCAGAACGTCCAGTAGCTTTGGCGGGATATTTCGATCAGTGCTTTGGTTACCCGATTGGGCCATGTGGGGCGGACAGAAGTATATAGTGAAGATATTTTGTACCTAAGAGATAAGAGAATTATCATTTTTTACGGAATATCAAGAATAATTTTATAATACCTACCCAATGCGGATCAAGCGCACGACTCCTAGCTTCATCGGACTTTTTGTTGTAGACCCAGACTTTGCCTAGGCCTCGAAGTAGGGTTTAAGAAAAATACATGGGTACCTACCCACAGGGGCGCCTATATAGGTGCCGGAATACGGCCGAGGCCACCTGATACAGCTCAATTCATACGAGTCAACGCCCCTGCATGTCCTATCAGAGGTGGTAGGACGCAGTATCTGTAGAGGCAATCAATGCTAAGACATCTGGAGGCTGTTCCAAAGTAGAATCCGTGATCTACTTGGCAACTCTCTCGGACTAAGATAAGATTACCGTGGAGCCAATGCAACTATCAGTGAGACATATGTATATAATACCCGCCCCAGTGAGTAGGTTTACTACAAAGCACTACCTTTTACCTTTGCCTCTGTCATCAATTCCCAGTTGTACCACAACTTCTCTTCTCATCCGCATATACCCCCTACCCGTCAAGTTCTCGCAATGGTCACCGAACCAGTCCACGGAAAAGGGGAGCTCGACTCTTCTACTCCGTTGCCACTGGAAGTTGACCAAATAACCCCGGAATGGTTCGCCCGAGTCCTTCAACTCCCAGTCACAGACGCAAAGATTGTCAAGACCATCGAAGGAACTGCTTGGAAAATCCTATTCGCCTTGACCTACGCCAACGGTGAAGACTTGCCCGCTGAGATTGCTCCGCGCCGCGTATGTGTGAAAGGGGGTTTCCAGAGTGGACTTCGAGATATGGGATTTGTTCCCTCCTACCGCCGGGAAGCTGAATTCTACTACTACCTGGTTCCCCAGCTGGAGGATCTAAGGGTTCCAAAATGTTGGTACTCGGGCAGCACTACAGAGCAAGGAATTGTTGTGCTGGAGGATTTGGTCGCGTCAAACTGCACCTTCGGCGAACTCCCCAACCCGTGGTCTGTCGATGCTGTTGCCGAAGGCCTGGAACAATTGGCGAAGCTTCACGGGTGTTTCAAAGGCCCTAGCCTGATCGAGCAATATCCTTGGGCGGTATCCAAGTTTGAAGAAGTCATTCTCACCTTGTTTACAGATAAATTCTGGAACAGTCAATTCTCATCCCCGGAAGCTCCAACTGTTCCTAAGAAGCTGCTTGATAGGGACCGGATGCGAGCCTGCTTTAGAACCCTATGGAAGCAGACCCCTTCGATCACGGCTATGGTTCACGGCGACGCCCATTTTGGCAACACTTTTATGAACAGTGCAGGGAAGATAGGATTCTTGGATTGGCAAGGCATGTACGTTGGGGCTGCGCTCCTAGATGTTGCATACTTTATAGGTGGAGCACTGTCGGTGGAGGACCGGAGAGCGCACGAGGTTGAGTTGCTGGGAAAATATCTTACTGCGTTCCATGAGGCGGTTGGGGGATCAAGTGGGGGACCAAAACTGACGGTTGATGACATTTGGCATGAATACCAGTGTCAAACCCTTCATGGATTTGTTTGGGCTTTTACGACAACTGAAATGCATCCAAGCGAGCACACGAATGAGATGACACGGCGCTACTGCGCGGCCATTGAAGACCACAATTCCATGGAGCTACTCGAGGCGCGTCCGGAGCATGTACCAGCCTAAGGAAGAGGTCACTGTCGTGTGTAAATAGGTATTCTTTTACATAGTAACTAATTCAAATGCTGTACTCTGCATGTTCATGCTTATTCTGATGTAAAAATCATGTTATGTTATATTGCCTGCAAGCAAAAAAATGGTTAGCTTCTAGAGGACCCGAAGAATTAGAAATTAATATAAAACAGACCTCAAAAACACTACCGTTCAAATCAGCGTAGTAGCTTTTCACCTACTTACGCGATGCTATTAACCTTTTACAAGTATGTTTCCACAAGTTCCTTTCATTATGACCTTGTAGCTTTAACTTCTGTGTTACGTGTAAGTTTGTTTTTTATTCGTATTATATCAGTTAAACTATGTAAATTTCTATAAGAATAGTGAAATTGTCCGTACGAGGTAACATCTGATGTCTGTACGGTCATGTGACGGCTACTCTCACATGATTAGAGCACCGTGCGCAACCGTTTCAGGTTGCGTATATCCTTTCATCCCACCCGTGCATAGATATATCCTCTTTACACGGAATTAATCAATCTTCTTTGTCACCCCTGAGCGCGCGCATACTGTGATAATCGACTGTGATTATCAGAGCCCATTCAACAGAAATAGCTCACCAAAGACTCAACGGCCCGCCCGGATTGACCGTACTGTTGATTTCCTGATAATTCTATACATCTGTTTTACTTTGTTATTATTGTATCTGGGTACTGTGTTCATAGTACCCTTATTTTATACAGCTTAGGATTTACTGTGTTAGTACCTCTGCTCCACTTTGTGCTATAGCCAGTCGCTGGGGAGCACGCGCAGTGGTGGACCAAGACGTATAATACAAGGGTTAAATTGAAGTAAATTCTATCTCTCAAAGTGACGGCAAATAAAGTGGGCAGGCAGTCTGCCAATGCGCCAGTCCATGAGCGGATAGCCCTAGGATATCTACAGCACTTTGAATATATTTTTTTCATCCCAGGGAAAGTCGCTACTGGGCATGAAGATACTCTTCTGTACAGCCACGAAAGACACACAGGTACTCATTCATCTTTAACAACTGGGTCAAGTAGATACATCATGATGCGGTGTATCCCGTTCAACAACTACGTTCGTAACACAACGTATACTTAGCTGTTCGGCTCTCCGCACTGAGATACTTCTAATACACGATCGACAAAATCAACAGCACATTGGCGGTCACAGCAAACCCCTGCTTTCCGCGGATTATCCCCTTCCCCATGTAGCCCTGTTGTCGAGTGACATTGATTCCGTCCATAACTGCACTATTATACTACATATTCTAGCTGTTTCTGGTTTTCTTGCCAAGCATAGTGTTACATACGTGAATAGAAGCAAGCTTTCTATCAAGCCTATAGCATGCATTATAATTTGCTAAATGGTGTTTTGAGAAATCTGGATTATCAATTGCCACATGATTATCGTTGGCGTCCTTGATGTCCAGATCCGATCGCCTTCTAGTGTTAGTATGGAGTTATCAGTGTTGAGCGAGATTTAGTCACGTGATGTCACAATTCATCATAGGCTGAGATGCACATAGTAGGTTCATCATAGGTTAAGATGTATATAGTAGGGGTAATAAAAGTGAGCTTTCTGTACAACCAGAGCGTCTTAAACTACTTCATTTAGCTATATTTCGATAGAAATTCGATGAAATTCAGATACAGAGGATTCTGGTATTGCTACCCCGCACAGACCCTTGAAACCACGTGACGGACCGAGTTTTTGAGATTGCCCTTTGTACCACATTGTTGTATGGCTCCTATGCACGCTACCTGTTGGCCAACAAATGTCAGTAGCTAAAAATTAAACGAAAAGCACAGCTGGTCGAATTCCTCGATGACACAACAAATACTTCTAGTAATTAGTATATATCTTAAAGGAAACGTGGCGAGATTTGACTGGTTTAGGGATGAGATACAATGCGTGCAATCATAGTTTGATCACTTCTCGTCTTTTACGATAACGAGGAGCTACATCGCATATGGAATTTATCTTCAGGTATACGCACGATAGCGACCTTTGAAGTTTCCTCAACCTCGACACCGGCCCCGCCACGGTGACAACCAATCTCCATGACCGGGGAAAAGAAGAAGATTTCCGGTACACTCGTCCACTTCCCCGCTACCCATTACTACATAGTAATTAACAAACAAAGTTCTGTCCTCCCGCCTCGACGTCAAACGCTCGAAACCTACTTCTTCATCATCGACGTCCACGTCCACGTCCACGTCCACATCCGCCAACCCCCCAATCACCCCACCGAAAGCTGCGACAGCCACCTCGAAGCCAAAGGAAGAGATTCAAAGACGCAAAAATTACCTCAATGACATGCTCAATCACCGCTCGAGCAAGGAGAAAGAAACGCGAAGAAGTACATCATTAAAGCGTGGAGGCGTGGGAGAGGACGGCAAAGCGAAGCGAAGAAGTAGTGGAGAAAGGCTCAGCAACGGAGAGAGCTCGAATGACGACCACGCAGCAGAGAGGATAGCAGAGCTTGAAAGATCCCTAGCAGCAGTTCGAGAAGAGCAGAATGCTATGCGAGAAGAGCTCGCAAAGGTCAAAGAACATGGGGCAGCAACAACCGACTCGCGGCGCAGCCCAAAGCACAATCATCGTCTCCAAAGCCCCCCAGGAGCCTTCCAAAATGACTCCCGTCCCACAACACCGTCTCCCAACTCGCGCTCCATTCCCATCGACGGAGACGAAGAGGGCCTTTCTCCGCGCCAGATGCGAACACCGCGCCGCTCATTCAACCACCATGCCGACGTCACGGCCGAAAACTACAATCTCCGTGCCCAAGTCGCACAGCTGCAAGACCAGATCCAAACCCAAGAACTCGTCTACCAATCCCGACCCCACACCGAATCCGACTGGCACGAGCTGACAGCACGCCTCCACGCCACAGAAAAGGAGTTGCAGGAAAGGATGCAACAATTGCTATCCTTAAAATCAAGCATTTCATCACTGACGCGCATGGATTCGCAGATTACAGACAGCGAGCTTGCGGAAAGTCTGTCGCAGTTGGCGAACCGGGTGAGAGAATGGGTCATTGCGAATTTCCGAAGAGCGAAGTCGAATCTGAGCAATCTACCCCCCGATGTACTGCGGGCACTGGATGCCATTTCGCCCACCTTCGATCGCATCAAAGACAGACTGGCATTGTATCAGGCGCTTGTATCGAATGCGCTGATGCACATTTTCCGCGAGCCCATTCTCATAGGTCTACCCGAACACGGCCCGCTTGCTTCCATCAGGCAGGTAGCGAACCATATCTACGAGGCAAGCCCCCAGTATCGAGAATGGCGGCGATGCACAATACAAGGTATTGAGAAACGTGAGGGGAACGTATTACAGCGTGAGAAGGAAAAGTTGATGCATTATTTTGCTGGCGAGATTGGTCACCAGCTGTACATGCTTACATCCATCAATCTTACACAAAACGCACAGTCAGCGCTTGAGGCTATCTTGAACTCGGCAGCGGATATTCAGCATACCCTGCTGCTCCAGAAGGCACATTACCGGATGCAATTCTTCAGTAACCAAGAAGGGCAAGATCTGTCCTTTGACGATAGCAGGATGGAGTCAATCGACGACTTCGACGGTGGAGTCGATGACGACGGCGATATCATTGTGGATCGCAAGTTCGCTTTCTGTGTCTTTCCTTGTCTAGAGAAGTATGGCGATGAGTACGGCGAGAACACAGCCGCCAGAAATGTGTTACTGAAAGCGAGGGTGTCTTGCGGAGTTGGCTGACGTGTATGACTAAGTCAAGCCATCCGTTCATTGACGGAGTGAGGAACGAACAAAGTGTTAGATATTGTATTCTGTAGTTCTATGCGGTTCTCAGATTCTATGTTTTTGCGCTAGTGCTAGAGGTAGTTCAGCATTCTAAAATAAGAGTCTCATACACATGTAAACTTCCGACCCGATATATTATTCAGTTCCGAAGAAAATCAAAATCTGTTGATTAACCAACTGATCAATCGATTGATTAATGTGCCAGAAGCAAGATCGCGGCGCAGGCCTAGTGGCATGCTCAGAAAGCAGCACTTGAGGGCCAGTCCATTGATAGTGCCAAAAGGCGATAGCAGCACGGCCCAAAGTGACCGCACAAAACGTGATGGTCGATTCTGGGGAATCGTGTGCAGATTTACTCTTCGCACGTAGACTAACTGTGACGGTACGGGGCAAGAACCGATGCAGCTTAATGATATGCGGGCCTGAAGACAGGACGGATGTGTGATGCAAAGAGGTTCAGGTGGGAGAGGGCAACAAAACTCGTGTTGATATTTAGACCAACAAGCGCAAAGCTAATCGTCTTCATCGCCATCGTCATCGCCTTGGACGTCCATGACTCGCTCACCAGCCTTTTCAAGCATACAGCGGCTCCATGCTCGAACACCTTTGTAAATGGCCTGGAGATGGTCAGCATGAAGCCAGTAAAGCGTTGGCCGTCATTTGACAACGCACTGTGTATAGAATATGAACTTACTACAAGAAAAGCACCTATGCCGATCATTATCATGATCCAGTTTACTTGTTCGTAGCGATCTCGCCCAGTATTCCTATTCCTAGTTCTATGTGTGCCAAGTCGGAAGAAGGGGTTTGCGACTAGCACCTTCAATAACCCTAGGACGCCCATTGAAACGGTCCCCTTTGCAAAATGCTCATACCAGGTGGTCGCTTCGTCACCCTCGTCATAATGGTAGTCCGATGAAGACCACGGCATCAATGTTCCCCACGGATCAAGATACAGATTGATGATGGGGTCCGCTATAAAGCCCAACATAAATACGACCGTAAACAGAATCGTGATGGTCAAGATGATTTGCGCGGCTGGTGCTACTCGTCAGCAAAATTGTTCAATGTACAATTCCTTGTCGAGATTCGGATACAAAACATCTCATTGGAAACAGAGCACGAGTGAGTGTTGGTAACTTACAAAGACTAGCGATGAATCTCCCGGCTCCCAAGCGTGCGAGTTGGTACTTGAAACCGCAAGTTGGACACTGGAAATAGTTACGGCGTCCATAGCTAGGGTCCGCATGTCGCCATGCTTGCAAACAAGCCTCGTGGACGTGCTTCGACGACCCTTTGCACAAGCACGGTCGTATCAGGCGACCGCTCTCATCTTCATACTTGACGTTGGAAGATGATTGGAACAATCCAGGCAGATGCTCTGAAGGAATGTCAAAGGTAGGGTTCACGGTTTCGAGGCAAATGCGGCATTGTCGCGGAGGCCAGTGTTTTCCCCTCGTCGACGAGCCTTGCTCTGCCTGGGCGGGTTCTTCTTTAATGGGTTCTTCCCTGGAAGTTTCGTCTGTAGCAGAGGCAGCGTGAGGCGCACTTTGTCCGAACGATGCACTGCTGTCCGATGGCTCCTCTCGTGGTACGTCATCGGGCCAATACCATCCCGGCATGGCGTCGGACGCAGTTGCAGAGGACATTGTGGCCGAAGCGGTAGATAGAGGTGGAGAACTTTGGGGCGTTACGAGAGCGCCTGAGAACTGTCTAGATTGACGAATGAGGTGCCAGAGCCTCTGGAGTGGTAGTAGCGCTGGATTGTACTGCTAACGTATTCCAAAAACACGACGAGGGTTAATACAAGTCTTACTGGGGTCGACGCATGGCAGAAGGGTGCTCAAGAGACGGGTGACCTTCCAGGGGCGACATCCGTTTGCTTACCCATAGCCAAGCATTCGCTCGCTCTTCCCTTCTGGGCTGCAGGAGTCGTGGAGGCCACGGTGGCTGGTTCGAGGCGTGTGAGGGACGACAAAGAGAATGGAAGTCGGAGAAGACGGTGGAATCGGCACACGAAGGATGGGCTTCTGAGGGCCAAAGCTTCATGCTTATGTAATCAGGTTCGGCTTGGCATGCCGCGTCGACGAGAGCTTGCCTGATTCGAGCTCCAGCTTCAATATCCAACGCCCTCACCACTCTTCCCACCGCTGTATACCCTTTCAGCCGCCGTAATACACACCCTTCTCCAACAGCCCTCTTGCCGCCGATTATACCGTCACCATGGCCGACCGATACTCCTTCTCGCTCACGACCTTCTCGCCGAGGTGCGTATATCCAGCAACACATGAAGTTTCTCACTGACACATCCGTAGCGGGAAGTTGGTGCAAATAGGTACACATGGGCTTCCTCTGATCCGCCAGGAGCGCTTCGATCCGCCAAACAACCGCTGACAGCATCCCAGAGTACGCTTTGAACGCCGTCAACCAGGGTGTCACCGCTCTGGGGATCAAGGGTATGTCTCCGGCAACACGCCAGCCATCCCACGTCTGACCATGTACATCTGCAGCTACCAATGGCATCGTCCTTGCTACCGAGAAGAAGTCGTCATCGCCCCTCATCGATTCATCGTCCTCATCGAAAGTCAGCCTCATAACCCCGAACATCGGCATGGTGTACTCAGGCATGGGCCCCGACTACCGCGTACTCGTCGACAAGGCGCGCAAGGTTTCACATACCGGCTACAAGCGCATCTACAACGAGTACCCGCCTACGAGGATATTGGTGCAGGACGTGGCACGAGTCATGCAGGAAGCTACACAATCAGGTGGTGTTCGTCCGTATGGCGTTAGTTTGTTGATTGCGGGGTGGGATGACGGAATCGAGCCGGAGAGCGTAGAGGCAGAGGCAAAGTCAAGCGACGAGGATGATTTGGAGAAGAAGAAGATAAACGGCAAGACTGGCGGCATCCTGAAAGGCGGCCCGAGTCTGTACCAGGTCGACCCGAGTGGCAGCTACTTCCCTTGGAAGGCGACGGCGATCGGCAAGAGTGCGACGAGCGCGAAGACGTTCCTGGAGAAGAGGTACACTGAGGGTCTGGAGCTGGAGGATGCCATCCACATCGCTCTGCTCACACTAAAGGAGACGATAGAAGGCGAGATGAACGGCGACACTGTGGAGATCGGCATCGTTGGCCCACCTGAAGACCGGTTACTCGGCTTTGAGGGTGTGGAGGGTGCCCAAGGCCCCCGCTTCAGGACGCTCAGCCCGCAGGAAGTAGAGGATTACCTGACCAACTTGTAGCAGGTGGATGGAAATGGGAGAGAGAGCACCATCTCAGTCATGCATGTAATGATAGACCGATGACCGACGTTCATTCTTGAACGCACGCTAGCCTGGCGTTTGATGAATAAAAAACACGATGGCATCTGCATCAAATCGAGAACGAAACCTTGTACCCTCTCGGCTGGTTCTGTCCACTGCTCATCCTGACATCCTTCACCTTCATAGGCCCATAAACAGTGTTGTCCTTGCCCAATTGGGCTTAGTGGGATCCGGACAGCCTTCCCTTGCAGCGAGTCTTCCACCCACATCAGTCCATCAGTCCATTCACTCAACACCTCGATGCCTCTTGAGGGAGACAGCTGCTATGAACTTAGATCCAACCGCTGCCGACGACGGCAAAGCTCTAGATGTGGGACAAGAGAATGAATCTTCCCTTTTCCGCCTTCGATCGTATCAGGCTGAGATGGTGGAGAAGTCTTTGAAGTCGAACATTATTGTGGTGATGGGTAAGTTGTTGGTCTGGCGACTGACTATCTTTGTCATCTTTCCTTTCTCCATCCCATACGACCGGAGCTTTGGGTCGTAGATGACCCAACACTTCGTTAAAAACTAAGCTGATCAAATCTATACTAGATACCGGCAGCGGGAAGACTCACGTGTACTGCGAAACTCTGACATACGTAGCAGCTACATCTAACGATAATCAGTGCTCTTGCCCGTACAGCTGTTGAATTAGAGATCTGTGATCCCAATAAGGTGTGCAGCTTCCCCGTTCACATATCGTTCCTACCTTCGCTTACTGTGTTATAGCTCGTATGGTTTCTCACACCTAGCGTAGCCTTGTGCGATCAGCAAGCCAAAGTCTTCGCGTCAAACCTTCCTGGGTACGGGCTCCAAGTCCTATCAGGCAGAGATGACATCGACCACTGGACAGATCAAAGCACCTGGGACGCAGTCTTTTGTAATGTTCGCATCGTTTTGTCTACGCACCAAGTCCTTCTGGACGCACTCACACATGGTTTCGTTAAAATGAGCAAGTTGGCTCTTATTATATTCGACGAAGCGCATCACTGCACTCAAAATCATCCCGCGAATAAGATACTCGCCGAGTTCTATATTCCCTACATCCACACAGGTGTCAACACGCAGCTTCCTAGGGTTTTGGGTCTGAGCGCGAGTCCTGTCCAGAAGGCAACGGCAATCGGTAGTGATCTTCAGTCAGCAGACCCTCCATAGACACGACCTAAGCTGACGAAGTCAGGAAAATAGAGCAAAACATGAACTCAACTGCGGTCACGCCGAAGACGAATCGCCTAGAGCTACTTCGGTTCGTACATAGACCAGAACTTCTCAGAGTCGACTACTCCGTCTCCATGGCACAACTTCCTTTATCACTTGCTTGTCTCGAGAAAGAGTTCATGGAGTACGATCTGAGTACTGATCCTTATGTTGTCACTTTGCTTTCTAGGCAACGCGAAGGTGATGATGTGACGAAGCAACTAGATAAGGTTTTCCGAACTCAGAACACCTATTGCAGTCAACAATTGAAGACCCTCTTCAAGAAATCGAAGGACATGACTGCAGAGCTTGGTTCTTCCGTCGCAGAATGGTATCTCCGTCAATGCATCAATTCATTTGAAAACACGATGCAGAGCTCTGGGCAGCAGCTCATGGAATGGGATCACGACGAAAGAAATCATCGTAAGTAATATCACTATTCGCTTAGAGTATTGCCACTCTTTTCTGACCTTGAATGTCAGTTGCCACGATACTTAGACGACTGCCACTTTCACAAGAATCTCAGTATCCAGCTGATATCCTTCGAGGTCTATCGCCCAAGGTAGAGTCTTTGGTTGACGTGCTTTTAGAAGAGCCCAGCTCAGAGATGACCGGCTTGGTGTTCATAGAGCAGAGAGTCTGGGTCGCGGCGTTATCAGAGATCTTAGCTATTCACCCAAGACTTCAAGGCAAGTTTAACGTCGGTACATTCGTCGGGTCTTCACAATCATCAAAGCGCAAAGCAAACATCGCGAACTTTGCAGAGCCAATCAATCAACAAGAGACGTTGGATAAGTTTCGTACGGGTGAGATCAACCTCATACTTGCAACTAGCGTTCTGGAAGAAGGCATTGATGTTTCAAGCTGCCATCTTGTTATATGCTTTGAAGCACCAAAGAACCTAAAATCTTTTATACAGCGTCAAGGGAGAGCCAGGAAGAAGGAATCGAAGTACTTCATTTTTTTGCCTCAAGAAGGGACCTCACGACCTCCGGAGTCTTGGGAATCGTTAGAAGAAGAAATGAAGAAAGCGTATCTTGACGACCAGAGGAAGGTCGAGCTAGCAATCGAAAAGGAAGACATGGGCGAAGATGGCGAGCGCTACTACCGTGTTCCAAGCACAGGGTACGTGTTTGCTGAGACAAACATTCTCGCTTTTTCTCTCAAATAGGAAAGCGGTTACAGAAGTTTGTCGAAGCATTATACCGAGCTTAAAGAATATTAACTAACGATAATAGTGCACTTCTCACTCTCGATAACGCATTACCACATCTTCATCACTTTTGTGCCATTGTCAACTCGCGCGCGTATGTGGACTCAAGACCGCAATTTGACTTTGAACAGCAGAATCACGGCGGACTGATAGCAAAGGTCATGCTTCCTCTTTCTGTCGTTCCTGCGGTCAGGACTGCGAGAAGTCTTGAGAGCTGGCAGACAGAACGCATGGCTATGAAAGATGCTGCTTTCGAAGCGTATGTAGCTCTTCACAAGGCAGGTCTCGTCAACGACAACTTGCTTCCTTCCCGAGAGGAAAATGATGATCTGGCTGCAGAATTCCAGATTGCCGATAACATGCCATCACTCGTCGATGTTTCTGCGATTCTCGATCCTTGGATTACGGCCACTGCAAATCAGCAAGAGCACCCACATATGTTCCATCGAACGCTCCTGAAGCTCGACAGGTTGGGAGAGGAGTCAATCTACATGGTTCTATTGACACCAGTGGCTATGCCGCAAGTCCCGCAACTCACCCTTCACTGGAACTCCACAAAGCAGTGTTCAGTGCATCAATCTTGGCTACCCAGCGCGAGCTTTACGGGGCAAGAAGTGGAGTTGATGCAGGCCATTACTCGGAGAATACTTCAATCTGTTTTCTCTCCACGGATGCAAGAAGAACGCCACGACTTCCAATGGCTAGTCATCCCTAGCAATTCTTCCGAGTACATGTGGAGTCACGAAGAACTCCGGGCGTGGCATACCTCCACCATCGGGCATCAGCCAGCTTCCGAGCTTCTTCAACATGGAAAAACTGATACATCGACCTGGGGGCAGATATCGATGGAAGGAGATCGGCGGGGATTTATTCCTCAAGGCATCCTTCAACACTCCTCCGAGTCGTCTACCATACCAGTATCATATGTGCAAGCTACCCGGTTTCCCAAACGACGAGACTTTCTTCATCCAGTTGAGAATCACAACGACAGGAACGAAGCCTACACTAGGGTTGAAGAGCTTGATGTGTCGAAGTGTGTAGTGGAGAACTTGCCTGCCACATATGCGATTTTTGCGCTGCTCGTGCCATCAATCATGTATCGCTACGAAACGCATATGATTGCGGAGACACTTCGCAATACTCTCCTTGCTCCGCTTTCGCTTCCGCAGACGCAACGTCCAATGATACTCCAGGCCTTGACTGCATCAGTAACCGGAGAGGATAGCAATTATCAACGGTAGGCTAGGCCTCCGGGAGTAGCTTCTTCGCAATCGCTTCAGGCGTCTGATATCAAATATATGCTAACAAAGACCTAGATTGGAGTTCCTCGGCGACTGTATACTCAAATACATAGCCAGTGTCCACCTGATGGCAGACAATCCCGCCTGGCCAGAGAGCTATCTGACAGGAAAGAAAGGGAAAATCGTGTCGAACGGTTTTGCCGCTCGCTCTGCCATGAACATCGGGCTCGACCAGTTCATCATCACCAAACGATTCACCGGGGCGAAGTGGGCACCTCGCTATTCCGGCGATGTTCTGAGCTCCAACCCCACAGAAGAGAAACGCACACTTTCTTCAAAGATACTCGCCGATGTAATCGAATCCCTCATCGGTGTTTCGTACCTCGCTGGTGGCTTTTCGGCAGCATTTACCTGCATCCAAACTCTTCTAGCATCAGAGAAATGGACACCTGTTCCCGAAGCTAACAACAAGCTCTTTGAAGCCTCGCCTGCAGACGTTGGAATCAAAATTCTCCCCATTCTCGAAACACTCATCGGCTACACATTTAACAAGAAGATGTTCCTTCTTGAAGCGCTCACACACGCCTCGTACAAAGGACCTTTCGAGAACTGTTCTTACGAGCGTCTCGAGTTCCTCGGCGATGCTATCCTGGACTACATCATTGTCAAACGTCTCTACGCCCATGCTCCAGATCTCAGCCATCAGAAAATGCATGGAATACGCACCGCTATGGCGAACGCTGCCTTCCTGTCTTTCAGGATGTTTGAGACTACTGTGGCTGAGGAAGGCACAAATCCATCGACCATGCAGAAAGAGACACGTTCGAGATGCCTCTGGCGGTTCCTTCGCGCGGGAGGCTATGAGCTTCAAAGCTCTCGTGACCTGGCGATTCGGCAGCATCAAGAGGCCAGAGCGACCATACTACAGGACCTGGAAAACGAAAAGAGGTTTCCGTGGCATTTGCTCGCTTTGAACGATGCGCCGAAATTCTTGTCTGACATTGTGGAGTCTGTGATTGGTGCCATCTACGTCGATAGCCATGGCGATATTGCGGCATGCGAAGTCTTTGTCAAGAGGCTGGGTATTATAGATGCGTTGGAGAGGATTTTGAGGGACGAGGTGGATTGTTTACATCCCAAGGAACGATTGGGTCATCTTGCTGTCGAGCGAGCTGTGCAGTACGTAAAAGTCGAGGATGATGTTGGAGAATCAAAGGATGGTAGTAAGAAGAGGAGTGGGACTAGGACGTATAAAGTGCAAGTCAAAGTTGGAGGGGAGATTGTAGGTGGAGTGGTAGAAGGAGTGAAGAGGTTGAACGCCGAGACTATGGCGGCTCGTATTGCTTGTGATATTTTGGAGGGGAGGGCGAATGATGACGGGGCCGATGAAGAGTGGTTTGATGCCGAGGAAAGTTTCGGACAGTGAAGAAGGTACGAGGGGAGCATGGATGGGGACCGATCAGCGGTGAGTATTCAATCCAATTTGACAGACAGTCTCGCGATTTTGGAAGGATTGTGGCGTTGCTTCAGCGGTTCGCCGCTTGCACTTGGATCGCGTGTTCTTCGTTTAGCTAAATTGTCGTCAACGAAATTCATTCTGATCTCCGAATGCAATGAGGCTTTGCCGAAATCTTTGGAGGCCAAGCAAAACTCTTTCGAAGCTAAGCAAAAATCATTGAAGGCTAAATTTGTGACGTTCTACAGGGGCCATGATCAAGAATGTTGTTGTCAGTCAATTCGGGTAAAGAGCTGCATTTTCTTGAGCAAGTGTATTTATGGTTCCATCAATCATCTCTTCAATCACCGGTCTATTTTGTATCACACAAAGTCTGAATATGCAGTACATGTTATATTCGTGCAGAGGATCTCAAACGAGGGTTAGTGGCCAAGTACAGTATACACGGGGTTCAGCAGGCGAGCGGACCTTGGCAGTTCCGCGATAGTGAGTAAAAGTGGCACGACGTATAGTAGTGTATGCTGTGCATGTATATCCTATTTACAACTAAGTGTGACAAGACTTCTGGAAGCGAGGTAAGCGCTTTTTCGGCCATCAGGTCCGAATACCTAGCGTCTTTATAGGCATGAGTTTGGTATTTTATCCCCTTCCAATCAACATTCAAGATCTGGACCGTGAACTCCACAAACGGTGGCCGGACCTGGGGAAGGGGGAAGGACTTGGAGTGGGCCCTTCTACTTCGGCTCGAAACATTGTCGATTCATAGATTTTCGCGCCAATTATTTTAGATTCATGTTCACCATTGCATTTTTGTTGGCGGCGATGAGCCTCGAAGCGGCATGACGGTGATGGAGATGATAAGGAATGAATATCGCCAGGTACCTGGGTGAGTTACAGGCACGTGCATGAAATGATGCCTAACTAGATTAGGTTTAAGGTGTATAACGCGAAGGGCTCGCGTCAAAAGTGACTTCACTGTTGACCCCGCGATACAACGACAGCGATGTAATGGTAGGTCTTGAACTCACTCAACCTTGGTTTATTGCTGATGCTTTTGAAGGCGCCGACGCGTTCGAGTCGCAACAAGGTCGTGAAGCGACGGGGGCGGCCGTCAGGCACCAAGAAGCAAGTCCAGAAGCCAACCTCACCGAAAGAGAAGACCAGACGAAAGCGCACCGCGAAAGCGCAGGATGGCAGTGAAGCACCGCGGCCAGCTACATCGCGCGGTAGACGCTCCGGCAATGGCAAGAACGAGGTCAATGACGAGCCCGACGAAATCGCCGCGGAGCAGACGCAGTCACAGACGCAAAAGTACGTGCGGTTGGCACCGCGCACAAGAAGAATTGCGCAGGAGAAGATAGATGCATGGCCACAAGTGTCACCGCAGGTCTTGGAACAGATTGTGGGAATGCTCAGGGACGCAAAAAAGGACATCGTCAATACGCAGCGCGATGAGCGCAGAGCCACCCTTGCGGACGATACGCTCAACAGGCTTGTCCGGAGACTGGCGCGCCAGCTGTCGGCCTCGCGCGTTCCACCGCAAGCTAAAGATATCCATTTCAATATGGATAAGCTTACCGAGCACTATACGCGACTCTCCCGAGAGGTCACAACCGAACGGCATTCCAAACAGCTGCTCAAGGAGCAGGTCAAGGTGGCTCAGCACCTGCTCGAGGATGATCAGGCGAATTTGGAACATCTAAAAAGGAATGTGAAGAAGTGGAGAGCAGAGTGGAAGCATCAGGAAAAGCGTGGACGAGTAGGCAGCCCTTTATTTTGAAACAGGCCGACTATGCAGCTAACATGCTGTAGTTACATCCTCTTTTGCAGGCTCTAGAGAACGATGAAATGGAGGGAGATGGGCCTGATGCCATCGGCCTGAAGCCCTCCAAAGCCGAAGACGCGTCACTGATAGATTTGGACTCTCCAGGTCCCGAGCTCGCACCTCTGCTCGAACAGCTCCGACGTAGTCTGGAGAATATGCAGGGAAACCATGAGCAGGTCGCGGGTATTGATGAGGCTATGGTAGCTGCTGGGAGTGCATTGGACGACGTGCTTTTCAGACACACCAGCGGACCGCAGTACGCTGCGCTCTAAACTATTGGATGCCGGTGTGGTTCGGCGCTGGGGGGCGAATACCTATTTCAATAATGGACTTGCATAGCTTGGTGTATGGTTTGATGCACGAAACACGGCGGGGAGTTTCCTTCACGGTTGCCATGCAGGTTCTGCGGTGGTGACGCAAATCCAATATTTTGGAGCGGTGTGTAGACGCAGGAGTTGTCGACAGAACGATAGGTCTCGTGGACCGACAAACTGTGGTGGCGGTGTGTCTCTTGATCAAATCCGAATATAGCATCCCAGGACCCGAAAGCGCGGTTCTTGGGATGCAGGGCTAGACCTGCCCTGGCCACAGACACCAGCTGTAACGCATCTGACTATGTGTTCTCTCGGCGCAGCGGAAGCGACTGCCGCTACCATACTTTGACTGCGAGGCCTGCAGTGCCCAGCTCGCCGTCGGTCTCCAGCCGACGTTGACGAGGAGAGAAGAGCGAAACAAAGCGGGAGCTGCCCGTCTCCGCCGCCAGTCTCCGCCGTCCAAAGGGGCGCGAGATGGGATGCGATGCCCCGCAAAATCCTCGGCTAACGTGCAATAGCGCTGTGAACTTCACGTTCACTTCTGCGCCATGCCAACACCGCGTGCTTGCCGTGCCTCTGCGCTCCTTTGCTTCCACCCACCTGCTGACTGTGAAGGATTTCGTGTCACCGCAGAACGTGCCTGAACCTTTCTTTTTTGCTCCTCGTGTCACACATCCGTGACAGCCAGTCGTAGAACTGCATCACAGCCTGCGGGCTTCCTTCCGAGAAGCGCCCCCCAGCGCTGAAACCTGCGCATAGGCCGTCGTAGATGCCGAGTGAGACAGGCAATCCCAATGGCTCTGCTGCCAGCACGAAAGCGTCCGAAGCTGTGGACCAGGGCAAGGACGCCGACACATCCATAGCTTCCAAGTCCAAGAGCAGCACCCCGACGAAAGACAAGGGCCCGTCTGCCTCTGGGTCCGATGCGGCCAGAAGCCCCCCAAAGAAGCGTCGAAAGGTCAATCATGGTAAGGCGACCATGCTGTGTTCCTCCAATAGCGTCGGTGGCTCTGCTAACCTTATTATTTGTTTCCAGCCTGCATATACTGCAGACGCTCGGTGAGCCGCAAGCCCTTCCGATCATCAATACCATGCTGTTGCATCCAAGGAATTTGACAGAGCATGCTAACCTTTTCCCAACCAGCACATGACATGCGACCTCGTAAGTGCAGCAGGCTAGGCCCTGTTTATTGTCTCCAGGCTGATCCGTCCCTTGCCGCAGGAACGACCGTGTACGCGGTGTATCAAACGAAACATTGGACATCTGTGTCATGACGAACCGAGAGAGAGCATCAAAAAGTCCAAGTCGGAGCCGGAGAGCGCCAACGGTGAAGGCGACAGCTCCCAGCATGAGGCGACGTCGACTGGCGCCGCTGTCAATGCCCTCAGCCAGCAGCCCACGGCTTCTTCAGATGCAGGGCTGAACCTTGCGCCACCTTCTCTGCCTCCAAACAAAGGTGCCAACGCACCAGCGATCGCCCAACCCACGCCCGCATCTGCGTCACAGTTGCCCTCGCTGACCTCTCAAAGTCCATCTCGTAAGTTACACGCTGCCCCGGTGCCGAGCGCAACCCATACTGACAAGATCGTGAAGTTCTGAGCTACCATGACTGGATGTCATCTTCTCAGAATAGCACGAGAGACATGCATCAGTTCGAGCCCTCGTATATGTTCAGCACGTCCGAGGTCTCCAACGAGTACAATCTACTCAACGACTTCCTAAACAACAGCCTCATGGATGACACCAGCTTCTATGGTAATGGTGACTTCCACCAGCTCTTCTCCGATGCTTCTCTGCTGAACCCAATCGGCGGTTCCCTCACCGGCAACACGCCCTATAATCCCAATGCGACAAACAGTGCGCAGCTGCTGCCGCCGCCCGCTCAGGCCACTGCTAACAGTTCCATGAAGCAACCCTCGACCGCCCTGCCTTTGGAAAAAGCGCGGGAGAAGTACTTCACGACAGCAGCAGATCCCGCAGGCACGGACAGTCCTGAAGAGCGAATGAACAAGCTGCTGAAAGCCAAGATGGATGCCGGGCTGCTGAAGCCGTTCAATTACGTCAGGGGTTACGCTCGACTGAGTCAGTATATGGAGCAGAATTTACACCAGGTCTCACGCATGCGGATACTGCGACAGCTGGACAGGTTCCGGCCGAAATTCCGCGAGCGAGCCCAAAGGTTGACAGACATGGAGCTTGTGCGCGTTGAAATGTGGTTCGACAAGAGTCTGATGGAGTATGACCGCGTCTTTGCCAGCATGGCTATTCCGGCGTGCTGCTGGCGGAGGACAGGTGAGATATATCGAGGAAACAAGGAGATGGCACGCTTGATCCATGTGCCCATGTCCAAATTGCGAGATGTGAGTGCCTCGAATGTTCTCACCGCGAAGCATGCTGATGAGCTGTAGGGTAATGTCGCCCTCCATGAGATACTTGCCGAGACCTCGTTAGTTTCGTACTGGGAGAAATTCGGTGCCATTGCATTCGACAATTCGCAAAAGGCCATTCTCACCAGTTGTTCGCTGAAAAACATGGACCCAAGCTCCACGGATCCCGAGATTCGATGTTGCTTTTCCTTCACGGTCAAGCGCGACAAGTATGACATGTGAGTGTTCTTGCACCTCGGCAGGGAACCAATGCTGATGAACTCTAGCCCTGCATTGATTGTTGGTAACTTTCTGCCCATTCTGGACCCTAGCCCTCTGCCGCCATCGTCTGCAACGACCGCATCATAGCCTTCCGAGGGGCATGATAGCTGTACGAATTGCAGTGCTACATAACACACATGGCCGACATCTGTACTTGTACACAGCGTGCGATAAGTTGATAATGTAATGTCAAGTTTTGGGGCGGTAGGGCGCAAGCATGGAGCCACCAGGAGAATATTACGTCGAATGCGAATATGCCTGAAGTGTGCAACCATCGGGGACGTCTCACGAGACTGGCAATGATCGCGTAAGTAGCAACCTTGCGTTGTGTGGTCCAGTGAGCCAGTCAAGCAATCTATTCTTTTGCCTTGGATCCTTCTTCTGGATTCTTGAGCCAAATTCTTCGAGCGTCAATACCAATTTGAAAATTCTTCATTTTGTTATCATTCATCTTCCCGCTGTTTCCTGGTCAGTGTTGATAGCGTGGCTACTCCTTCCACTTTCCGGTCGCCAGTCGTTCTGAGGCAGTCGCGATGAACGCACCCGTCAACCTTCACCTCGACCTTCGTGACTCCTCCACCACTCTCATCGCTCTCGCTCCCATGTCACTCTACGATGGCGCCTCCTCAATCGGCAGCGAAAACTGAGCGCGAAAAGAAGCTGAAGGCTGTTCTCGGTAAACTTCACCCTCTGCGCCTTCCCTAATCGCAACTCACACATCACAGCTTTTGCTTCAGGTCTCACGAAACGCTTCGAGACAGCGCGCGATACGACTCTTCTGTACGACCTCGAGGTTCAGGTAAACGGTCTGCCTCTGCAACCTTCGTCTACAGTCACTGCGAAGCGCCACGAACTCGACCGTATTGGGACTGAATTATGGAACCTCTCGACTCGTTTGCGACGGCAAGACCAGGTCGATGACAAGAATAAAGACGAGCCCTCTCTCAAGAACCGTACGCTGTGTTTACTACGTGTCTATTCGTTCTTCCTGCTCGACTCGGGCAGCGCACAATCTGCGAAAACGCGAGAGCGCAAACCGTGCATCCGCCTATTGAGGGTCGCGCTAAAGGCTGCCAAAGTATGCATCGAAGATAATGAGACAATCATTGCCACGAAGGTGCTTGAGCGAGCTGCTGAGCATCAGGAGGCTCTTGGTGAGGAGTCGGTTGGCAAGAAGGATGAGGAAGCTGAGGTAGCCGAGCGGTTGCGCGTGGAGTACTTTGCTGTGAGAACAGCGCTGGTGAGTAAATGTAGCTGTATCTTGTTCTTCGCGTTCTGTTTAAAACCAAGGAGACGGTTTGTACGTTGGACTAACTTTGCGAACAGGCATGGCGTCAGAACCGGATGGACACGGCGGAACACATGTTCACCAAGTGCAAGCAGCTGATTGGTGCACTCATCCCCTCCGCCGCTGAGAGCCTTGCCGACTTGCTCTACGAGATGGGAAAAGACTTGCTTGAAAAACGCAATTACGAGCTGGGTGTTCGGTGGCTGGAGCGAGCTCATGATGTATTAGGCGAGCACGATCTCGAATTGCTCAGTGTCGAAGCTGGCGAGTTACGGCTCAGCATCATGTTGAGCATGGGTACGCATTTCTTCGGTGTTACCTTGAACCTTTCTTTACTGACAGAAGCTAGTGCAGGGCTATATGAAGTTGAAGAACCACGAGTCACAAGGCAAGGCTTGGAATATGGTCAACCTGCTGGAAACTGTGAGTTTGCTTCGACTGCTTGGGTTTGCCTAGTGATTTTTCAAAGGATTACGAAGACAAGATGGCCGTTTCGCTGCTCAAGCTCGAGTTGCTCTCTACAGAAAGTGCAATCGATCCGCAGAAGTTCTACATAGTCATCCATCGGCTGATTCGAACAGCCATCCTTAACGAAAGGAACTTCAAGACGCATGTGATTGTGACCCTTACACATGGTGCTTGGCTGACAATTGATCGAAGAATCATGCACCACATACACAAGCTCAGAGACCATGATGGCAACACAGCCTGCAAGCTTATCGACGAACTCATCGAGACGCGCTTATTTCGAGAAGAAAAAGATCCGTGGATCGAGAAGGCTCTCATTACAAGAATTTGGATTTGCAGCGGAAGCTTTGTTGCAGATGATACTCTTGAGCAGCTACAGGAGCTTTTCGATGCGGTGGCGCGGAGTACGAAAGGGCCTCTCGCAGCTCAAGCAACGCACGCCGCACAAACAGTAAGCATCCCGTCTGTAATTGAGGACGTATAGTGACACCGTACGGCAGTTACTATGGAAGCGTGTTGAGGCTTTGTGCAGTCGAGCAGATTACGCAGTGGCTGAAAAGTGGTGCTGGCTGTGTCTTCATTCGCTTTTTGACAAGGCTGGCGATGTAAACAAGTCGAAGATCGCGAGGTAAGTCCCCCCCAAAATATGTACTTGGCTAGAAACTGACTCCTTGTAGGAAATTAATCCTCTGCGCCCTGGCACGACACGACCATGCAGCTGCTCGAGAAGTCTTTTCCAAGATGTCCGAAACCGGACGGAACGACCGCATCACACGCTACCTCATGTATAAGTCTAGCCTCCACTTTGGCGAGTCCGACTTCTGTAAGTGAAGGACCCGGAATGCTACTCCAGAACTGATTGTTTCAGTGGCAGAATGCCTAGATATCATATGTCGGCAGTCCACGAAGGATGCTACACTACTGTACGCCTGCATACTCGAAGCTCAGACGTCTGGGAATAACAAACACGCTATATTAGCTTTGGAGAAGGTAATCGACAAGTACAACTGTAGCGCGCCTGCAGATGTTCATCTTCCGGCTCTCTTACGGTAAATACCCTATTCGACTCCGTGCAACTATCCTAATCAGCGACAGCATGACAACAAGACTTCTTGGAAAAGAGCTTGTCGTGAATAACAAGCTGAACGATGATATCCTCGGACAGATCTGCAAAGTTCTTGAAGGGGGTACGTAGAGGAGCATCATGTCGGAGCTTCACTGACCATTGCCAGCCTGTAATCAAGCGAAAGCGTCGCGTCGAAGACCGAGCAACCCCGCGCGGGATCAGTTCACAGCATCCGAATTTGAATGGTTTTCCAAGAATGCGTACAATTGGTCAATCAAGTATTGCGCCGAGATGCAGCCAACAGACTTGGTGCGCATGCTAAAGGTCTCCATCGAGGTGAATCGCTCGAAGCCTTTTTTGGTTACACGGAACTAATGACAACACAGTTCATCAAGCTTCTCCAAGAATGTGCGGAAGCTCCAAACGACGCCGATCTTTCACTCCGTCTAATGTTTTGTGATTTCCTCGCCGCCTGCACGTATACGACACTAGCACGAGCCGAGGACAATGTTCAAGACCATGTAAACATTGTTCCTCTCATTGATTTATACGAGAAACATATCTAATGTGTCAAGCTCCAACACTACCTTCAGGCTCGCAACCACGGCAGAACGTTTCGAGACATAGCTGCCGACAACATCAAGAAGCTTGGCGAGTCGGCCCAGTCGGACATTATCGCGAAGCATTTTCAGGTCGTGAAGCTGGAGCTTGAGGCTGCACTTAAGCTTGAGCAATGGGACGAGATGGATGAGCTCTTCGACGAGTGCTTCAAATTCAAAGATGCACAGCACTACGAAACGCTCGCAGATCTAGTACTGGTCATTCACTCATGCATGGTCAAGGCAAGCTTGAACAAAAACCATCAGACCAGTACGTCGACGCAGTCTTGCGAGAATACATGTGGTCCCTGACGTCAGATGCAGAGCTTGTTTCTGTTCTTCAGAAGATCATCAACCTATCGAACAAGCAAAACGGGATTGATGTTATGAATCTCTCGCGATGGATCCGCTGTCTTTTCCAGCTCACCATGGCCTTGGACGAAAAGATCGGTCTGAAATGCGTCGAACAGGCCATTGATATAGCAGCTCCACGAAAGGGGACAGCAAACCATTACCCTACAACGGAGCTCGAATGGCTTGCTACCACCACGTTCAACCATGCAGTCGATTACTATATCCAGGAGGACGACGCCAAATTCAAGGAGTGGGCCGAGAAGGCGATGACATTGGCGGAATGGGCTGAGGATCAGGGACAGTTGAGGGCGATGCTGATGGACAAGTACAAGGGGCTGGCGTGGGGTGACGAAGAGTGTTGAGAACGGAAGACGGAAAGGACCTTGTTCGCGACGTTTGTGGAGAATTCGTGTAATGACAACGTATCAGTGATTCCCTCATCTTACCGCCCAGACCCTTTTTACCACCCTCGTGCCACTCGACAAGCCAGCACTCGTCCGCGCAGATGGATGGTGATTTTGGGTTGGCCGACAGAGAGGAAACTGGTGGGGACCCGATTGATGGAGGTGTTGATATTGTTGGGACCGAGGGGGGGGTTGAGACGGTTGGAGTCCGGCTAGAGCTGCAGGGATGCACACGGCCACCGCGGGCATGCCCGTTGGTTGTCCGTCTCACGTTTCGGCTGTCAACTCGGGCATGTGGCAGCAAGCGATGATGGGTTGGTTGGTGAGGGTGCGAAAGGAGGCGAAGTCAGCGGGCGCCGTTGATTGCGTGGTGCAGAAGAGAGCATGATGGCGAATGAGACAGCCACGTCCGGCTGCATGGAGGGTTAAATTGCATGGCGCAATGCACGGAGAGAGACAAGACACCCTTGGCTATTGTATCCCGGAACCGATGGATGCAGCAATTCCAGAGCAGAAGCCGAATTCCCAGTTGGCAGGCAGCGACGTTCAAGCGCGGTGCAGGCTCGTGCCGTCGGGCGTTAGGCGGGATGTCGTGAGGTCAGATCGGGGGGCTGTTGAGCATATCCATGAGTGAGTGTGTACTGCACCTGCATGACGGAGATCGGGCACCACTGGGAAAGGACACGTTCCGTGGTGGTGGCATAGATACCGTCTCTGTCAGGGTGGAAGGGACGGATAGAAACCGAGGTGCGGATCAGAGTGGTGCAGCGTGCGTCGTACATATACTATGTATCGATGGCCTTACCCGCTGTTTCAGGTGCATGAAACCGATCGAGTCGCTGCAAACGCATCTACGCTCAACACATGCGAACAGCGCATTCCCCCTTCATAGCTGCAGGAGCAGGAGCAGGTACAGGAGCAGGTGCAGGTGCAGGAGCGGGTAGAGGCGCAGGTGCAGCTCCAGCTCCGTGTCTCTCGTCCGTCGTTGGGGTGCAAAGGCTTCTGCGTCCGCGTCTGCTTCTCTCCCCCCGGCTCGGGCTGCCAGCTCTACCTGGCGCAGGGACCTGGCCTCGACTTATTCACCAATTCGTCTCCCCGATCGCCCCATATCTAGATTCATTCAATGACGACCCACCCTATGCCCTAAACAAGCCTCCTCTCCTCGAAACTTTCCATACGCTGCACAACCTCACCTCCACCTCGTCTCCACCTCCCTCCCCTCCACCACACCTCCACCGCACCTTGACCGCCATTGTTCAGTGCTCCACAATACGCCACACGCAGCAGTCTTAGCTTCAACGGCCATACGCCATGACCGACACCGATACAAACACAACATCACCGCCGCCGCCGCTGCGGCCAAAGAGCCCCGACAGCTCTGACAAAGGGGTGTGTGCTTCTCCATCGCTCGCTCGTGGCATCTTCTGATATGATTTTCCAGGAGGAGTTCCAGGATGCTCCCGAGATGACCCGCCGCCCGACCTCACATGCCGATCGCTCACGCTCACGGTCGCTGCTCAGTCGCCGCACCTCGACGTCGTCCACGATACACGAGGCGCGTGCAGATTCGCCGGTGCCAGAGGTCCCAAATGAGGACGGCGCAGAGGAGGAGGTGAAGAAGAAGGAGGAGGAGGAGGAGGAGAAGCCGACGGAGAAGACGGGCGACGATGCAGCACAGTCCAAATCGCCTCTGCTGGTGGCGCACCGGATATCGGTCACGTCCATGGACGATGTGTCTCTGGAAGAAGGTAACAGCACCATGTGGCCTGTTGGGAAGATGCCGACTCGCTCTGGAAAAATACGCCGTTGAAAAGGCTTGGGCTGACAGTTGGCAGAAGGCGCAAAGTCCCCCGACCTCCTTCCGAAACTGCCCCCTCGAAACTCGGGGAGCGGACTGCAAGGCCTCTCTGGAAAGATGTCCCCCGTCAAGTTCCCTCCCCCTCCAGCTGCTCCGGCGGAAAAGGAGAAGCATGCCTCGTTACCCGCTCCGACCGCACCTGCACGAAAGCTCACGAGCCCGTTTGCGTGGCTTTCGCGGAGTACATCCAGCAAGAAGCAGCCCGAGTCGCCACCGTTGTCGTCCGCTGACCGGAGAAACACCACATCCTCCCTCGCGACCATCGGAAGCAATTCGGACATGGCGCTTGGCAACATCGACGAAGATGTGCAGACAAAGCGCGCAAGCACCGGCAGTTTGCGGGACCGCTTCAAGATTCTGAGGATGAGGGAGGAGGCTGGCATTACATTGGACGAGGATGCCGAACGAGCTGGCCTCGGGCTGGCCATAGTGAGCCCGACGGCGACCGACGGCGAGCACGCCGCTGGTATCACCTCCGGCCCAACCAGTCCCAGGCCTGGTAGCTTGGCCAGACAATCGACGGTCAACCCGAGTCTGGCGCCGGGAACCGCTGCGGGCTTTGCTGCTGGTCCGGCCGGCGACACCGCAGAGCCCGTAGACTGGGACCTTTGGCAGAATGTGGTCAACGAAGGGCCAGCTGCCGTGGCCCGCACGAGCGCCGAAGAGCTCAACCGAGCCATTGCGAACGGTATCCCGCAAGCGATCCGTGGAGTCATCTGGCAGGTGCTATCGCAAAGCAAAAACGAAGAGCTGGAGCAAACCTACCGGGAGCTGGTGGTCCGTGGAACCGACAAGGAGCAGGCCGTGGGGAAGACCCCCCTTGTTCCAAACGGCGATGCTAAAGAGAAGGAGTCGGTCGCCTCGTCTTCGTCGTCTGTTCATTCCGATTACTCCACTCCGGCCACCACCACCGGAAGCACGAATGCCGCGCTGCCTTCTCCGTCCATCTCGTCGGAAAAGGCGGAGGACTACACAAAGGCACAGGCCAAACTTGGCGTTGACAAGAAGGAACGGACAAAGCAGGAAACGGTTGCCATACAGAAACTGGAAAAGGTCATCAAGCGGGATCTGGGCGCCAGGACCAGCTACTCCAAGTACCTCATGGCGGCAGGCCTGCAGGACGGTCTTTTCGGAATCTGCAAAGCATACGCCTTGTACGATGAGGCTGTTGGCTACGCTCAGGGGATGAACTTCATTGCCATGCCATTGTTATTCAACGTGAGTTTGTTCTTCATCGTCAACGGGCCTTCGCAACGCTAAGCAACATCTAGATGCCGGAGGAAGAAGCCTTCAGTCTGTTCGTGACACTGATGAACAAATACAAGCTTCGAGACCTGTTTGTTCAGGACATGCCTGGGCTACACCTGCATCTCTACCAGTTCGAGCGCCTCCTCGAAGACTTCGAACCCGCGCTTTATTGCCATCTCCGTCGCAAGGACGTCAAGCCGCAGCTGTATGCCACACAGTGGTTCCTCACATTGTTTGCATACCGTTTTCCGCTGCAATTGGTGCTCAGGATATACGACCTGATCCTGAGCGACGGCCTTGAAGGGGCCATTTTGAAGTTTGGCATTGTGCTCATGCAGAAGAACGCTCAGACATTGCTTGGCATGAAGGACATGTCCACACTGACCACGTTCCTCAAGGAGCGAATTTTCGACGTGTACATTGACAAGGCGCCGTCTTCATCCTCGATTCTGGAGAGTGGCTTCTTCGGCTCCACAAGCGGTGTGGACAAGGAGGTGTATCGTGCCGATCAGCTGGTTAGGGATGCTGTGTCGGTGCCGATCACCACACAGATGCTTCAGCAATACACTGCCGAGTGGAAAGAACAGCAGCGTGCCGAGAAGGAGCGGGAGACCGAGCTTCAAGGCCTAAAGGACAAGTCGGCGATGCTTGAGAAGAAGGTCCGCGGTCTTGAAACGCGTGCCGAGCAGTCGGATGGCGAACACGTGCAAGTGGTCTCGGAGCTTGTCAGGACGAAGGTGGAGAATGACAGCCTGTCGGAAGAGAACGAGACGCTCAGGACAAAGGTCGAGAGCCTGCAGAAGATTGTCGACACTCAGGTCGAGGAGGTCGAAGCCAGGATGAAGGGCGAGATGGAGGAGGTCATGGCCAAGAACATTGTCGTCCACAACGAGAACCGCGCATTGGAGGAGAACATGGCCGAGATGGAGAAGGAGCTGGTGTCTACCAAGATGCAATGGGCAACCGTGAGTCCGCACTATGCTGCCTTTTCTTTTTTTTTCTTTTTTTCAAACAGTCGAGCTGACGCGGATGCCAGATCAACGAAGAGTACGAGCAACTCAAGCAGAAGTGGAACAACATGGCGCAGATGATGAAGATGTAACCAACTTGGCTTCATCTCGCAATGTGTTCCTTTTATTGCCGGCGTTTGGTTCGATTCGATTGCAGCACAGCGACTACGACCTTAATGTCTTACAAAACATGGAAGACCCAGCCCGTGCGTCGACGGCCCCATACTTCACTTCGCCCTGTCAATATTTCAACGGCGGGCCCCCTATCGCGCAGGCGTTCACACACTCGACTGTACGGTATGCTTCACCCCCCGTTCGCGTCTCATGATATACCCACGGATGGATCGGAGAAACCGATTCCCGGTGCTTTTGTCGCTTGACCTGACTTGCTTTGTGCGTTTCTTTGGCTGGTCTTTCTTTTTTGTTTTGGAACACTTTGCATGGATGGTGTGTGGGGCCGGCGCTGGGCATGGAATGGCCAGCTGTGGTTTGCAGGGTCGTGGTGATGGCGATGGTGATGGTGATAGCGTTGGTGATAGCGTTTAGTGGTGGTGAAAGGCGATGGTACCTGGAATGGCATTCGTTGCATAGACGTTGAATCGCACAGCCAAGCCAACCGGCTGCATGTGATGGTCTGATGTGAGAGCGAAGGTGGCAGAAAGACTTGCTATTCACCCACGCACTCAAGCACATTCGGCGACGTGCACGTGTCCATGGCGCTAGCCAAAAGCCGTTAGCGTCCCTCCCGCTTGCTGTGTCTTGACTCCGGTCTTTTCGTTCTCCTCTTCGCCCACCATCAACACAGAGACAACCTCGCGACCTCGAGGCGCCACCCGAAGGTCCTTTTTGTCTTCTTTCGCATCCCTTTTGCACGCCCGCGCCCCCTTCCTCGTACGCGCAGCCACAATGTCTGCGCCTGCTCCAGACATCTCGGCAATCCTGGCGGCCCTCGGTGCGTCCAGCAATCCCCCATCGCTCGCGTGAGCTCTTGCAGAAAGCCGCCGCTAACCATCGACTGAGCAGCCGCACGACCGCCCACGACGACAGCAGCAACCGCCGCCGCGCAGGTTCCCCAGCATGGCGCGCCGCCGCAGATGCCGTACCCCACGGCGACACCTCCCGCCATCCCCGGCTATTCCCTCCCCCAACCTTCACACTCGGGCAGCGTTGACCTGAGTGCCATCAAGCCCGCCAGCTCTGGCTCGGTGAGCATACAGGATGCGCTGGCCAAGGCGCGTGGGTTCGCGGCGCAAAAGGGCCTCAGCCATGACCCGCGTGCAGGTAGCTTCGTCATGCCAGGCCACAATGCCCCACCATTGACTTACGCAGTTGCAGCTCACTCTGAAGACCCGCGATTGCGCGGTCGCGACTACGGAGGCTCTATCCGGTCCCGTTCGCGATCGCCGTCGCGTCGTGATAATATGCGTGACAGTTACAACCCCTACCGCGAAGAGCGACGTGGAGGCGCCGGCTATGGCCGTGAACGCTCCCGCTCTCCTAGACGCAATCAATATTCTCCACCCCCTCGCGGTGGCTATGGTGGACGTGACCGCTCCCCGCCTCCCAATGACAACTCGGAAGTGATCTTGATTGATTCATCCTTGGTTGGTCTGGTCATTGGACGGCAAGGCGAGAGCCTGCGTCGCATCGAACAAGAATCTGGCACGCGAATCCAATTCATCAACGGTCCCAACACTGGTCCCACACGTGAATGCCGCATCACCGGTAGTCCTGGTGCACGTATCACTGCAAAGCGCGAGATCAACCGTATCATTGAGGAGAACGGCGGTAATCCTGCTCGTGAGACTGGCCAGAATGCGCGCAACGGCAGCGTTAAGCCCGGCCAACAGCAGCCTGCTCTGCGCGATGGCGAGCAGTCTTCGCAAATCATGATTCCCGATCGTACTGTTGGTCTGATCATCGGCCGCGGTGGTGAGACGATCCGTGATCTCCAAGAGCGAAGTGGCTGCCATGTCAATATTGTTGGTGAAAACAAGAGCCAGAACGGTCTTCGCCCTGTCAATCTGATTGGAAGCCCTGCTGCCGCTGCCATGGCCAAAGAACTCATCATGGAGATTGTCGACAGTGACCAGCAAAACAATGATGGTGGCCCGCCCAAAACCAACCAGCAGTACGGCGGCGGCGGCAGCAGCAACAGCAACAGCAACAGCAAGCGTGACAACTTTGACCCGTATAGCGGTGGAGGTGCTGGGAAGATTAATGACAAGATCATGGTTCCTTCGGATGCCGTGGGCATGATCATCGGCAAAGGTAAGATGCTTGCCGTGCTCCCACTCGTTCCAGTTTGACCTTCTCTAGGCGGTGAGACCATTAAAGATATGCAAGCAACCACTGGGTGCAAAATCAACGTTTCCCAGGCTTCCGGTGCAGACATCGAGCGTGAAATCGGTCTGGTTGGCACCGCGTCGGCCATTGCTGATGCCAAGAATGCCATCTGGGAGAAGGTAGAGCAAGTGGTATGTACTTTTTTCTCCAGCTACGCACAAGGGCATTCGCTGACAGGATACAGAAGGAGAAGAACAATCAGCGACGCAACGGGGGTGGCCGTGACCAACGTGACCGTGATCACAATGACCACTACTCACATCAACAGCAGCAGCAGCAGCCCAGCTATGGCCAATCCGGCGGTCAACCTAACGTAGCCCAGCAACCATCCCAGGGAGGTGATGCCGCCGCAGCTGACCCTTACGCCATTTACGGTGGTTACCAAAACTACCTTGCCATGTGGTATTCCTCGCTCGGATACCAGAACCAAGCACAAGGAGCGCAGGGCGGTGATCAACGCCCGCCGGGCGCGTAGGCACTCGTTCTCACCTCCGCATGTCTGAGTGATGCATGCGATGCTGAGCCCACTTCTTTCGATTGATGGTTGACTGCATGACCGATCTTATGGACTTGACATGACCTGACTGGACCCATTCATTGTACGACCTCGACCTCGCCACATTTCTTCATCTCGGATATGCATGTTATGCTCGCTCGCCTACTTCATTGAAGCTCACACGGTCTGCGTTTGCATTGCTCATCGATGACATGGACTTGACTACCGGACCATACACTTTTCGATCGATCGCTCCCTATCTCAAGTGGGCACAAAGGTGTCTGTGAATGTGTGCAAACGCCAGACTGCTCAACATGCTCATGTGTGCCTCACCTGCTTCATTCTCGAAACTATCTGCAAGTGCGGCGCATTAACGGGCACATATCCTTTTTCGTGGAAATGCTTCCGATTCCATGCATGCGGACCTGCTCCACCTGCGGTTGTCAATGCGAACCCTTAATGCGTTCATTGTCTATATTTGCGCCGACTCTCACGGTAGCCCTTTGCCGCTTCAACTCTTCCGAACTCGTTGACACGTTCACCGCCAGAGTGTTATTTAAAAAGCGGTGGACGTAATTTGCCGGTTACTCGTTTGCCTGTCCACTGTACTTTGATCGCCTACCTTTGGGGCGGCCTTTTTTTTTTCCTTTGCTATCTTGCTTCCCTGGTACGCTTCCCTGGTACGCTTCCTTCTTGATACAGGAAGGCTGCGTGTATAAGTATGGCGCTCGGCGGTGGACTGGATTATGCAGGTCAAATACTCACGGGGCGGTTAAAACGGAATGGATGCCATGCTTTCTTCTTCATCAAAAGGTAAGCGGGCAAGCATTAGTTGATCAATTCTTTGGCTTATTTTTCCCAATCGTTGGAGCTGTACTCGTCCGTGACGGTGACTTTGCATTATTCTTTAAAACACCAAAGAGAAGGCGGCCAGTACAAAAGGTAATCACAATCAACGGATATCAAAGAAGGCTCCGCTATCCAGAGATGGCCGAGCTTGGAGGGATTCGAGCCTGCCAACGCACACCATTATAGGCCTTTAAAAAGGAGCGACGTTTTAGGATAGGCTGGAGTGGGCACGCCTGTATATATCTATCCTGGAATACCTGGTAGCGGTCTCGAGTCATGTATATGGATAGATGAGTGCTCCATCTCATGTGGCCACGGGCCAGGTCTGCGTCACCCGTTGAGCAGAGGAGAAGCATAACCTATCCTGCCTGCTATATGTTGAAAGTAGAGTACGCATGCAGAGGGGATGGATGGTGCATGTGTACATGGTAGATGGAAAGTTGGTGGAGGGGTGGGTTGTTAATTGAGCGGAGCCGATCAGGCCAGCCATCTAGGACTCGCGCTAGGCTGGGTACTTTGGTAGTATGTATACCTACCGGTAAACAAACCGACTGATTCGATTGGGTAGCCACAGCTGATATCTACTATATACATTAGGAAAGGGGGGTTCCATCTCATGTGCGCGAGCGTGTGCGCCCAGCGGGTCTGATTTGCGAGATGGGATGGATGGATCTGGATACTCCGGGTTCGGTGGCGTCGGCAGGCTGCTCTGGAATGCTGACATGGAAGCAAATTGCATTCGAGGTTTCAGGTTAGAGCTTACATGTGGTTTTGAACAGCACAGCTTCTATTCTGGAAACGATGGTTTGATTGATTCTGTGATTTAGATAGATACTACGCCATGTGGGTTGGCTTGTCTATCATTGCGAATCGGTGGTCTGGTTTGTTATGCAGGGTTTTGACAAAACGCCGGTACGCGCAATGGATTGGATTGGGTAGGTTTGGCTTGGGCTGACCGCTATTATGATTCGAGATGGTGAGGTAGGGTTTGTTCGGTTTGGGAGGCGCCGCGCTGCTTAGTACACACATAGATGGATACATGTAAATGATATCCTGTGGAATCATCTGGTTCCCGAATCTGTATCCTTGCCATCATCCCTCTCCACCATCTACCAAACCAAAGGTGTGGAGATCGACGACGATAGAATTCACACCGCACAGCCATCACAATGGACGCCATCAAAGCTGTTCTCGCCCCCGACGAGACCATCGAGCCCTCTCACCCCTCCTACGCCAAAGAATCCGGAGCATGGTCCGCACACAAGAACCTCCACCCGCGCCTCGTCGCGCGGCCAAAAACCCTAACATCGCTCTCCGCCCTTCTCAAAACGCTCAACGACAACCCATCCATTGACTTCAACGTCCGCTGCGGCGGCTGCGGCTCCGCCAGCTCAAAGGACGTCCTGATCAGCATGTCCGCTTTCGACGACTTCGCGTTCCACGCCAAGGACGAAGTCGGCGAAGGCAACGAGTACGTGGTCGTAGGCGCCGGCCAGCTCTGGAGGCATGTCGATCAAAAGGTGGAGAAGGAAGCTCCCGGGTATGCCGTCGTGGGCGCGCGATGTACGTACGTGGGCGTGGGCGGTTCCGTCCTGCAAGGCGGGGTGTCCTGGATGTCGTCCGAGTACGGGCTCTCCAGCGACCCGCAGAACATGCTGGACGCGCAGATTGTGCTCATGGACGGCAGCACCAGGTGGGCTTCCAGCGACCCGAAACTCCTCTGGGCGCTGCGGGGCGGCGGCGGACGCTTCGGCGTCGTGACCGCGTTCAAGTTCCGGGCGAGGAGGTACCCGCAGAAGATCTTCTCCGGGTGGGTCTTCTTCCCGAGGGAGGCCTTGCCCGAGTTGGCGGAGAGGATTCCGAGGTTTACGAAGGAGATGGAGGATCCGAGGGTTGCTTGTCATTTTGCTTGTTTGGATTTGATGCAGGGTGCGTTTGTGGGGAAGGAGAGTGTGCCGGGGTTGGGGCTGTTGCTTTACGATGCCGTGAGTTTGTTTTCTCTTCCTGTTTGTTCGATGTAGGGGGGTGAGGGGGTGAGATGGAGACTCGGTTTGAAGATGGGGTGGGACAAGGCGGTTGACACGTCTGACTGACGCGGGAATAGTACGGCGAGGAACATGGTAAAAAGGCGTTCAAGTGGGCGCTCGAGATACCAGGGGCCGTGGTTATGACAAAAGAGATGAGCTATCGGGAGGTTAATGAACTGGCTGGTAAGTCACCTGTTTCTGGATGGCCGAAAGATGGCGAGGAGGTGCTTTTACTGATGCTGGGAACGTGAAGATGGGCTCGAAGATGCCCGCGGTCTGACGGATCAAATGATGACCGCCGTCGTCATGCCGGAAATCACATCTTCACACATCTTGAATGCGTTCAAATGGTACGACGAGACGCTGTCTCTCGAGCCCAAACTCAACGTTGGAACCTTCGTCCTGATCGAACTCATGCAAACCTCGGCCTTCCAGACCGTGTCTTCTCGCTCTGCAACCGGCTGGCCGCGCGCGAAAGGGCGCCATATTCTCCAACTTGGCACGGGTGTGTTGAATGCGAATAACAACGAGAAACTTCATGGGTTGGCGGTGGAAAGGTTGGCGAAGGGTGCGGAAGAGGTTCTAGAGAATTACAATGTAGGGGATTGTTTGCCGAGGGACTTCGAGGAGTTTCATGATGCGGGGAAGATGTTTGGCGAGAACGTGGAGAAATTGAGGGAGGTTAAGAAGAGGGTGGATCAGAATGGGAGGTTGAGGGGGGCTTATGAGATTTGAGATGGGAGGGGAAAGGGGAAAAGGATGCGGATGCAGATGCGGATGCGGATGTATTGAATGAACCAGCTTGTGAGAGTGCTCGAACGAGGTTTCTGTATAGACCATAGCGATGTTCATTACACTCCATCTTGGCGTCGTTGTGCAGTACGGAGGAAAGATAAGTCTGAAGACGGTTTCCGTCGGGAACGGAGCGGGAAAGCTCCTTACATTTCCGCCTAGCGGGCCTTGTGTGATTGGTCCGATATCGCATGCTTGCCTCCAAAACGCATCTACATATTTCGTAAAAAGGGAAGCCGAACCACTGCATCAGGAACAACACCAACAGCCCTATCAACCAGACCTCTCTTTTCAATCCATCACGTAGATCCTCACATCCACATTACATTACCTCCCCGAGACCCCCCAAAATGAGCACTATAGACCATTCCGACCCCATCGCCTCGTCCAAAGCTCAAGAAGCAACCCACAACTTCGCCTTCAGAGAAGCGACAAAAGAAGACATTCCCGCTCTCCAAAAAACCATCGAAGACTCTCTGCGTGCACTGGGAAAGGGTTACTACACACAGGCCGAACTCGATGGCTCTATAGGCTTTCTATTCGGCCCGGATACTCTACTCCTCCACGTGAGTCCAACCCTAAACGTCCAAACCATCAGTGCCTTTAGATTTTTTCTGGATGTCGCTTCCCATGGATGAATGCTTGAATGCTAGATCGATATACGTCTAACCGTGGAAACAGGACAAAACATACTTCATCCTCCACCCCACCACTTCCCCCACCACCATCGCAGCTTGCGGCGGCTGGTCCTTCCGTCGCACCCTCTACGGCGCAGACACAGCGCCCAGTCACCTCAGACTACCCGAAAAGCGAGACCCCGAGAAAGAGCGCGCGAGCATACGGGCGATTTTCACGCATCCGGATTGGGCTCGGAAGGGGCTGGGGACTATGCTGATGAGGTATTGTGAGCAAAGGGCGAGGGAGGGTGGGTTTGAGAGGTTGGAGATGGGTGCTACGTTGAGCGGGGTATCGTGAGTCATGTTTTCTTCTTCTTCGTTTGTTTGGGCAGGAGGAGAGGGTTGTGGAAGGTGTGCTGACGATGTGGCAGGTTGTATGAGAAATGTGGGTATGTGAGGAGTGGGAAGAATGACTTGGTCAGATGTCCGAATGGAGAGGGCATCAAGATCGTGCATATGGTTAAGGACCTATCCACGAAAGATGGTGAAAAGAAGAAAGAAGCTTGAATTCGATGAGGGTGAAGACGCCATGAATGTGTCGAACGTCAAAATCGAATCTTTTTGCCTTGTGCCTCTTGAACAATCTCTAGGCCCGCCTCTTTCTAGTATACACGCATTAGCCGACGTTATCACGTATTGGTACGCTTCTCACCCTTCTCATTCCCGAAAAATATTCACGATATCCAACTTACATCCGTTCTCCTCATTCCAATCCTCCAGTTTGGTCAACCCACTCAGGTCTTGATACTTTTCCATGTCTTTGCCTATCCAACTGTTCCCGACATTCGACCTGGAAGCGACACGCTTCCCAATATCTTTTCCTTCATGGTACGCTCCATGCAAGAGCCCAAACCGATTGATACTCGTATGCTCACCAGCAAACCATACACGGCCTATATTAGCCCGCAAAATCTGCCGTATTTCCAGCGACATGCCTGGAGAAACATTGCTGTAGCTTCCGTACGCCCAACTTTATGTGCCCCAATGCGGGTAAAATAAATGTTCTGGTGGCGGGATGCGTTTGCCCGGGAACATAGAGAGCAGAACCTGGAGGATCTCACTCTGAGCTTTTTCGGCTGTTTAGCGGTTGATGTGACGGCTTTCGTCTTCCGTCACGGTTACGAATAGGATACCGCTGCCTGGGTGGAAGCCTTCGACGTCGAGGATTTGGAAGATGGGGTAGTAGCCTCGGGATGGCGAGGCATAGAGGAAGAATTGCGTGTCCGTGGGCTAGAAAATGTCTTCGCGCCTCCATTGGATAAAAGTCCTGATGTAGCTTCCCATTTGTACTGTGTCGATGGCTTCTTTCTTCCAAGCGGGGAGCTTCGGAGTACATTTTAGAGCGTCTTTACCGGTGTGCTGTAGGACGCCGGCAGAGAAGGTGGTGATGACTTGTTCGGCTTTGATACAGGACTCCTTATCAGCTTGCTTTATATTCATAGTAACGGAAGACTGTGATGATGTGTCGATTTTGGTGACGTGGTGCTTAAAGAGAACGCGTGGATCGTTGATGCGTGCGGCGTCGTGGTCGAGAAAGCCTTTGGCCAGCTCTTCGATGATGAAGGCGTACGTTGAAGGGCCGAGAACGAAATGATTCCTGTCAGAGGAGTATTTGCGGGTAGAGAGCTACCTTTGAGTCAACCAAGTCAATGAAGAAGAGACGTAGAAGGTGATGCATAAAGGCAACAGTGCCGAGCATTTGGGAGGTAACATTTGTTACGTCAGATCATGGTCTCATTTGTCCCCCTGTTCAAATCCGATCGAGACAAGTGAGATATAGTATAGCCTACTTGAGCTCGTTTGCCTTGGTAGCTTAGTCACTTGTGACCTAGCCGGTGCACGAAATGGTACATCAACACTAACGCTACACAGGCATTGATCTCCGAATACTCGTTACATGAGGCGGTGCATTACCATGCAGGCTGCAAGCCACGCAAATACCCCGGCCTTCCAGGCATCGATCCAGATTGAACTACTCCATTCATGGGATGATCTCGGATCGGTTGCTACTCGGCCGCGTGTACCTGCCAGGGGATATGAGATGGGTTCTTTCGAGACAGTTACTCCTTTTCGATTAAAATGACCTTTCTACGCTTTTCCTCTGCGCGACACAAACCTTCTATCCAGCCGATAAGCCGCGAGCGCTCATTTGCTATGCGGTGAATCTGTGCTCCAAGGCAGACTCGAACTGCATGCACTCGTGTCCCACGGAGGCCGCGTCTAGAACGTTCACCAGCTCCTCGTTACCTACCTATAGCAAGTGTTTTATAACTTGGTTGCAGATCCTATCAGGGTTATTGTTACGCCGATTGTACGAAGAAAGCTAACATGTCCACCACGAAATCATGGAATGGGAATATTGTTTCAACCGACACAAGAGAGCACCCTCCACAGTATCGTTAGAAAGTCAATATTCAGACCCACTCCCTCCATTAACCTTCTCCAAAAGTTCTATTTATGAAGCGTCAGTTTATCTCGAAAACAGAATGTCGAAGCACGGATCCCTCTTCGGAGTCTAGGATTTCTCATAACAATCGTCACATGCGAAGATCGTTCACATAAGAACCTAGTTTGTGACTGCCCTGCAAAGCGGTTAAATGAGTCATCCCTCTACTGAACACCCTCTCACGTGTTACTAAAGTGCAGAGGTAGCACTAGCCATACAGATTTTTTATGTTCACACTCATCGACTGACCCTTCGCTCCCAGCTTTTCATGTGTGCCTGTGATTGGGTGAAGGATCGGTCGGAACGTTCTTCATTGCGGGGAAGCGCCAGGGTGGTTCTCAAAAGCGTTATTCTGGATGAGACCGACCCTGACATATGCTGCGCATACATCCACGTGCTGTGACTCCGCATATTTTTATGTTACACAAAATGCTGCGTGAACAAGTGCAGCTGAAAAAAAATTCAGGTCGCTTGGCGAGATACCGAATAGCCGAAATTTGAGCTTTGAGACAACGAAAGGCAAAATCCTTCCTCGTTGGCAAGTTGTCCAGAAGGAGGTACGAAAGAGACAACGGGGCGGAAGCTGGATAAACGGTATGTTCAGCTGTTCGCGCCCGCCCCTCGTTCGCTTTTCGATTCTACCGAATTGCGGGGGGTAGTGTTGCCGTCCGCAGGATTGCGGAGAAGGCGTCTTTGCATTGGTGGCTGGTGCATTGACTTTGTTGAATTAGGACTGTGGTAGCTTATTTCGACCTCGAGCAAGGCTTGCTGGCTACTTGCCTGATCGTAGCTCCCGAATTTCCATTGCCGTTTCAGTCCAAGCCTTGCTGATCCCCTGCGTGGCAATACGCCATGCTCACACAGAGCAGGTGAGTGAGTTCTCGGCCTCGAATATCTTAGCAGGGACTCATTAATCCCTCCATGCGACCGGCCCTCATATATACCCCCTCTTTCCTAGCGCAGTTCATGCCAGCACCATCACATCCCTTGTTAATAAATGATGCTCTCCGGTCTCGACACTCGCATCAGACTTCCTATCACGCAATGCCGGCTTCTTATCTTCGCAATATCTTCTTTCTTCTAGACCTCTTCATCGTCATTGTCAGCTGCGCCAACGTCAACATTTCCGGAGATGCTGTGACAACACGCTTTTGGGACTGCTGCAAGCCTTCGTGTGCTTGGAAGAATAAAGGCGATGTCTCACAGCCAGTGTTATCATGCGGCATCAACGACAAGCCTATCGAAATAAACGCTGGCACTGGATGCAACGATGGGACTGCCTACCAGTGTTCAGACCAACAGCCATGGGCCATAAACGACACTTTCTCATACGGATTTGCTGGAGTTTTCATCATGCCTAATCTCACTGGAGGCAAAATCGAAGACTCGTGGTGTTGTGCATGCTACCAACTAGACTTTACGAGCGATCCCCTCAAAGGGAAGACGATGGTTATCCAAGCCTCGAACACCGCCTACGATATCAAAACTGCCAACCGCTTTTCTCTGGCGGTATGTCATTTGCGGCTCAAGCCACGCTTCACTTTGCTGACGATTTCCAGGTACCTGGTGGCAACACTACCTCACATGATGGTTGCTCTAAACAATATAGTGTTGATCAGTCAGTGTTTGGGACTGAAAACAGCGGCGTCAACAAGAAAGAAGACTGCGACAAACTACCTTCTGTTCTCAAGGCAGCGTGCCAATGGCGGTTTGACTGGTACAAGGATGCCTCATTTCCGACGTACGTCTGCGCGCTTCGCAACCGAGCTCCTGCCTAACGTTCTACAGCGCACAATTCAAACGGGTCGCATGCCCCACAGACCTTACCGACAAGACAAAGTGCATCCGTAATGACGACAAGGAAGTCAAAGGTCTTGTTCCGTCACTTGGACAATCCTTCTCGCCCTCTTTCTCGACCACTGCTCTGGCTATCACCATCGCCATACTCTTCTTGTCGTAGCGGCAGCTGTGGCGCTACAGCCACTTACGATCGACCCATCTCTCCTAACACCCTGTCTTTTCACCCACACCTCTGGTCATGTTCGGCGAGCATATCGGGTCAGGTGACAGCGCCCATCCCGCCTCTTTCATGCATGGATACCCTATCAATATCATCCACCTATTAACACTTGAATTTTGCGGTCTCAGACTCTGCGTACCAACGAACATTCGTACTCAAACCCCGCAACGCAGTATGGGGCCACTCGAATTACCTCAAATGTCAACGGACGAGATGATTCAACTTCGTCCCCCAGGTTCCCTGCATCGCCTTCATTAAAAGGTCGTTAGGCCTGGACTGTAATCTACTCCCATTACCGAAACTTGACTTCCTGCCGGCACCTGCTTTGGTGCGGTGGCAGTTGATAGTCTGACGGCGTTTTTGTATCATTGTTAATCGATGGCAATCTCTTTCTTACCTTTCCTAGTTTTGCATTGGAGGTTGGCTCCGCGCACTCCGCATCGATTTCGTTTCGGTCTTGGGTATCATTTAGCTGAATGAGCTTGCGCTTCACCATCGTTTCTGGGTGTTTGTAAATGGCGGGGTTGAAATGAGGTCTTTTGATGAATGGTGGGGTGAAGGAACTTTTATGGAGGACGGATGGAAATGGTGCGGTGAAACAGAGATGGAGTTTCGAATCAAACAGTCGATTATCCGCACAATCTCTCTCCACCAAAGGCTAGTGATGCGAAGGTCCTCGGATGGTCACCTCGTACACACCTTTTTCGTTACCTTCCTTATTTTTCCGTGTGCCGTCCCCACACATCAGTAGATCTAAAGCACAGCTAACGGAAGAATTCCTATTCACCGAACCCCAAGATCCGCAGCCGTGATTCTCGGCCGACAATCGCCCCTCTCATCACCACCACCTCACCATCACAGCCATTGACGGATTTTGTCTTTGTGCAGCCATAATCAATATTGCAGCTTGTCTTATCCGAGGAAAAATTCAAGCTTTATTGATATTCGACAATACTATGGACCAGGACCTATGATCCGCCTAAATAACAGATTTCATTGGAGAAGGCGACCGGTCATTACCCTTGTACGGGGCACCTATTTTATCCATATTCAACCGCGGGGTAAGTTGCAGCGAATGGATCTTTGCCGAGAGAAAAATCGGGCACGGGGTCGAGGGCCATCGTGTAGATAGTGTCTTCTTGTTCTTCCATGACTTTCGAAACTGAACTCTTAGAGTCGCGGCTGCGACGTTGGTGGAAATGTAGCGAAAGCACGGTTATCGCATAGATCGCATCCTGAATATTTCCTACTAAGCTCCCGCTGATCGTCCTACATTTTTGCCGAAACGAAATGGTCGGTATCATCCCGCTTCTACCCGTACCCCTGCTTTAGCACGAAGGTGTCACGCGCATACGCGAAGATGCGTATTCGCTCCCGTTCTGCGCAAGCTTGCAGAGACCCCCTTGGTCAACGCTTGGGTCTGGATCTGGATTTTGGTTGATCAGCAAGCCCATAGTTCCTGCTCGAACCACCTCGGAGTGAGCGGTGGAGCTGGGTTTTGCTCGCAATGGGTATGTGTATCCTGAGCTATAGCAATAAAGAAAGTAGCACAGTCAGATAGGTACGGGCCGCCACGGAGATTGGATTCTTGACTTAGACAATGTGAGAGTGAAATAAGAGGGTATCTTGGAGTGGGAACGTTCAAGGGAGGGGCGGAAGTTTCACGAATACACAGCTTCACTCTCTGCATTGCCTTACCGTTCAAGCACTTTCCAAGCCCATTTTCCCCAGTATCACATCATGCCCAACCGCATCATCGTATGACTGCTGACGTAGGTTCTGTAGAGTGTAGTAACTGCCCCGGATTTCTGCCAATGGATATGCGGGGGCGGAGGCCCGCGCTTGGAATTGCCGGTCGTCGGGCCTGAGCGCCGGCGCAGAGCAGAGGGTGGTCTGTGGAGAAGGTGTGAATTTCTTGCCATGGTTTTGGGTGGAGGTGGGGTGTAGCAAGAAAAGTGAGATAAGCCTTTGGAGTGTGTGTTCCTGGATATCTTGCAGAAATGGTGACGGTAAAGTAATGGTATGAAGAAGTATAGACACCCGATAAAGCTACAGAAGAAGACCCAAAGAACGAACTATGAATTGCTTTGCAAGACGATCACAGGTCGATCAGGAACAGTGGCTATTCAATATTTGATGTGTACTTCATATGCTAATGCTATGTTAAGCAACAAAAAAAGAGATCATGGGTATCTTAGAATTTCATCCTCATCCTCCACTTCCCTTAATATACACGGCATGATTGGCGTGACTGGACTTAGCGTAGGACTTGAAAACCTCCTAGAGCCCGACATCATACTCGCCGAACTCAACCGCCATTCATACTCCTTATGGCTATCCACCAGTGTCGGCGCGCTTCCCAAACTCCCAATACTTCTCACCGTCTCTAGCATGTTGCCCTTCTCGCAACCATCGGCTTCGTCGTACCTATCGAGACTATTGCGCCGCGATTGCTTTCGTGATTTTGACTTGAACGAACGGTTTTTCTTTCGGAAGTCGGAGGGGATGACTCGCGGTGGGAGTGTTGGATCTTTGATATCTTTTGAGCGGGCGAGTGAGGAGGAGAAGTCATTGCAAGGCAAGATCTTCTGGAGGATTCGATTCTTCCGTGCCACATGAGTGAGTGTAGACGAATTGGAGGTGCTCCATTGCCATTCACTCCGAAACTCACGCTCCATCGGAGTGGCTTTTGTTTTAAAGTTGAAGACCCAGCGCGTTACTAGGCCTCGAAGTATCGGGATGTTGGCTACGATGATGGCGACATTGTTCTCGATGTGGTTGATGCAGTAATCGATCGGATAGGTCCAGTCGGGTTTAAATTCGGTGTAGAGGCGATCGCGGTGAGTAAGATAGATTTTGGCGGCGCCGATTCCAGTTACACTGTCGAATTTTAGCACACTATCGAAGCTTTCCATACTTTGGAAACCTTACGCTAGACTGGACGTGAAAACCGCCAGCACTACCAAACGCGATCGTATTCGCGCACTCATCATTCTTCGAACAATGATAAACGGGATCGGGAAGATGAGAAGGTCGGTAAGAAGGTTGGCGCAAGTGACCCAAATAAGCATCTCGCCCATGCGGTGCCGGTCCAAACATTTGAGGTTGCCAAAGGTCCTTGGCTTCCAAGTGTTTCCTGTCTGTGGCGGACAAATGAAGATGTATATGCACCAGGGTATGAATGTACTTCCGACCGTAAAGAAGAGAATGCCATAGAGCACTTTCTTCAACCATTCAATGACCGAGCCGGCGCGCAAGAGAAGTAGGATAATCGAAGCCTTTACGAGTGGCAATATGGGAATGTTCAGTAGGTTGAATGCCATGAGGACCTGGGTGAGATTGGTAAGTGTATGTTGATAGACTGATGAAGGTACGCACCGAATAGTATTCATCGTAGTTCGGTTCTATATCGTTCGGAGGCACATCGACAATATGTATGCCGACATGCCACATTTTGACATCTGTAATCATGTCAGAGAGCAATGGAAGAGTATATCGATAGCAACTAACGTTTGTATGATGGTCCGATGAGAGCCACCGAAAGTATAGTCGGAAAGATAATCAACCAGTCATCTATAGATGTCTATCAGCATTGCGCAAAAAGATGTAACTGTTCACTCACCCCAACCGAGCCGAAGGTTTAGCTTCCGTCTTGTGTATATCCTCAGAGCGACGAATATTAAGGCCAAAGCCGGCGTGAAGCATATCACAGCCAGGCATGTCGCTTGAAGGGGATATCGAGGCATTGCGGCGGCGCGATGATCTCCTTGAAGAATCACGAATCCCACATCGCGCGATGTCGTGGGCAGGCGTTCTCATATAGCTGGCTGCATCCAAGTTGGTGTGGCTACTGATCCCGGCCCAGTCTGTCCGGCTGTCCGTGTATGGCTATCCCCCCGCAATATCAGGGATCCTGAATTAAACGGCGGCAGCTTGTTCACCATCCCGGCTAGCGAGTGAAAGCTCCAGATTCACGTGGGTCTGGTGACACTGTTCATATACTGATCGCTATAACAGCCATCTGATTAAAGGTCCTCCGCGCCTTAGTGGAACATGGAAGAATTCGACTAGGAAATTCATCTTCATTAAATTCTGCCGAGACGGCTACACCTGGATGACGTGGCGATAAGACTTACCGTCTGCCAGGTTTGAAGAAAAGAGTGACGGGTAGAATCGTCGAGAATTGGACTGCGATATCGTGCAAGCCTCATCGGATCGTGCTTTGACTTTCTCTTATCACAGTGTCTTGAGAGTTGGCATGTAATGCGTCTCACGACTTGTGTTTCTTCGCTTGTGGGGTGCCGCTGTAAATTGCTGCAAGTTACGCGACTTTTGGTATAACTGGTTGTGTTGCCCCCCTGTCCCAAGCCTTTCGACGCAGTGTTGCCCAATTGTGGACGATGAATACGGAGCCTTCTGGGTCACATACGACGGGGAAGCAGAAACCTAGAAATTCCATGTTACTGCTGAGCGACCTTCATTTCCACATCTTTGAGTATGGATTCGATGTTATTAGAACACATCAACCCGACGTCGTAGATGGATATAGGGTGGCCATGACAGGAATGACGCACTCACGTACGATCATGCAAATCTGGGTGTGTGTTCGGACGGAGGGACTCAGCCGAAATTTTAAAGAGAATAGTTATGATTTGTCGACCGATGTTCGAAATGGTCCAACAGTAAGTACAAGATCCTATGCGACGGTAGGCCTGTACCTGAATATCCACAGAATTTCGCTAGTAGTTGCTCCACGAATCCGATCAAAGGTCGATCTCGCGTGAAGACTTGGAAGAGGTTCCCACGTCGGCACCTGAGCTTACTGCATGAAATGGCGTATGCTACATGCTTGATATTTCCAAACTCCTTCATCTATTCTTTGCGCTGAAAGTTCGATATCAGCGAAGATTGTGGGAGGTCATGGTTTCGCAACCCCAAGACCTGAAACTAATAGGGAGATTACAACGGCGTAGCCCACGGATGTAGATGGCACACATTTGGCACGAAAAGGACCGAAGGTGTTTAGAATTGGATTGGTATAAATTTGTGGAGAGTGAAGGGGCCTGACGGGCGACCTCGGGAGCCTTTTTCGAGAAAAGACACCAAGCCCGTTTCGAGACTTCACGTGTGTTTGCTCGCTGTCACATGCAATTCAGCAACAACACTATGAGAGCTTAGAGATTGCATAGTAACATATTTTGTTCAGAGAATCTGCGTCGTAATTAAATCACCATTGGGTCAGAGTCAAATTATCATACCGCACAGGGACCTACAAAGGCTCACCCTTCTTCATCCAACGGCTTCCAAACACTCTTACCATCCACATCCCACAACACGATCTACGTACTATCGCCTTGCCCTTTCTTGGCCTTTGATTGTCGCTCTGGGTGTCATCGCATAATCACCATTAGCACTAAATTGATGAAGAGTGGATGTAATATTATAGTCACACACTTCGGGTCCTCAGCGAACGTCGAGAACAACTGCTGGCTATCACAAAGATGCCCAACGAAAATCTATGATGACTGCTGGTCGCGGGTAGTATATTATTACCGTTTCACGACGCTATGTTTCTTCACGTCGGTTCCGCACCATTGATGGTGATAATCACGACACTGAGGAACTTGTAAAGCCCCATAGTTAGTGAGTATCCAGCTCCAGGTTGAAACTCTTGATCGGTCTGACTCCGCTATTACTCGATGCCATTATAGCCCTCCATGGCGAGGGACTTGTAGCACCTACCCAGAACTTACAAAGCAGCCAAAGTAGCACTGCATACGCACGACTTCAAGGTTTGCCCTCCAACAAACTGATACAGAGGTGTCTATTACTCCCAATCTCAAAGGTGGTCTCGTCACTGATGTGGTACTTGAGCCTGTCGAGACCGCATTGCAGCCTCTGGTTTCTGCCCATGACACTTGACCAACGAGAGTACGGTCTATGCAAGCTTCCAAGCTGGATGAAAATTTGACCTTCCCCTCGAAGCCCCGTGCCTTGTGGATATAGCCGTGTATTCCGATAAAGACTCTGTGGAGATCCCTGGTACACTTGCGTTTAGGTTGCCGCACTCTAATCACCGCGTCCCGGGATACGTTCTCGTTTTTATGCAACCTACTGAATTACTACTCGGAAGTGCGGCCTTAAACTTTCAGAGACCTGAATTTCGGTTGAACTGCGTCTTCAGTCTTGTTGGATCTACATCGATCGATTTGACCAAGTGACACAGTGATGAGGTGGCGGCTCTTGCTACGACGTCGCCACGTGGTTCCAGCCCCGTCATATTTGCCATGTGTACTGCCGTTCTGGAGTCCTACGACATGATGAGCGCCTCAGAGAGCTACGCATAATCCTACCCCAAAGGCGCTTTCTAAAGTTCCGTGCGCGCATAATAGACTATGAACATTATGCGCCAGTCAATCACTGGTCAGTCGCGGTAGTTCTAAAAGCGTCTTCGTGCTTCAACAAGCCAAGTGTTTAGGTCCAGCCGATACGTCCGTACTATATCGTTCTCTTGCGCAAGCGTTACTTGCATGCTACCGCGCATCGAGGGTTTGGTATTCAGCTATAGATCATGAATCATAGAAGATTTTGATCGACACGTCTGGGTTGAAAAGTTGAGGTAGATACTGCAGAGTTCTTGAGGGTAGACTTCAGTAGTCTTCCTTTATTACTAATATGGTCATGCCGATTGTCCATGAGTGCGGCGCGGTTCGCTGAAGGTCGCCGCGATGTGCAAACTTCGTCAGTTTTTGTCGAAGGTGACAATATTGCCTTGCTTGCACAGGATGATAGATTACTCAAAGGCGTTGGATTGGAGACCCATAGCCCCGGAGAGCGACTGTAGGACACAATTCGCGCTGAAGTCCGCATGCGAAAATGGCGTCCAGGGGTATGGACTTCGAATGCCGCAGCATTGAACAGCAGCACGATCTCGACAGACCGAATTTGGACCAAAATTCGGAGTTAGGTTGGCTGCGGAGATGATCTGCTTCATGCAGCAAATACCTTCAACGTTTAATTATTTAGTCGCGTTTTTCTTGTTGAAGCGACAGCACAAAGGCACGCTGCAGGGGGGGTACCGTAGCAATGCGCCAAGTTGTTTGAAGATCAGCCACCAGCGATCCGCCGGCAATCTCAGCGTCTGCTTGCTCCCCGCTCCGTTTCAAACGGGTCCCACAATTATCTTCTCTTTTCTTATTACCATTGGTCTCTCTATATCTATGTGGATTTCGTTGTTTCCCACGCTTCAGCCCACCATGGTGTTTAGCGACAATCCTCCACACTCCCGACAAGGCGAGCCGCTGACGGGTCCCCCCTGGATAATCTTAGTACGCGATTCTACTGCATATGGCTGCATTCAGACCCGATGGCGTTGGTCTGTACCCGAATCCAGAGCAACAATTTCTGTTAGCGAACTCCTACGGACTGGTATGGGGGCGTGCACCGTTGGCCGTGGTGAGATACATATATCTCGATGACGCCCGGCTTTGTGTAATTCTCAAGTGTCCAACACATAAGGCTTCCGGTACAGGAATACCATCCATTCATTTTTCCATACATTCATTTCAGAGTCCGAGACTCGACCACTTGCTCGATACCCAGCCCATTCTTTGCTGGTATCAATCTGACCTCTCATTCAACAATCCCACCACAAATCGGACACCATGATCGCCAACATCTTTGCTTTGACCGCCGGTCTGGCAGCTACTGCCTCCGCTTTTGATTGCAATGGCCCCTACTTCTCCTTCTACAACCGTGCCGGCCCTGCCATGAGCATTCAGAGGCTCGATCCTGCTCTTTACCCTGGGCAGGCGTCTCCCCATCTCCACTCTTTCGATGGTGGAAATGGTCTCTCTCTTGAAACCAACTTCGCTGGTCTCCAAGCGTCTACCTGCACATCTGCTCGCATAAAGCCCGACGACAGCTTGTACTGGCGCCCGACTCTCTTCTGGAACGGCAACAACACCGGGTTCTACCGTGTCCCCGAGAATTTCCTCAAGATCTACTACAAGTTCGGCGATGCCGGAAACGTCCGCGCCAACGTTACCGAGTTCCCCGAGAAATTCCACATGATCGCCGGTGACCCAAAGAAGCGATCGGATGGTGCCAACCCGGCTGGCATCAAGTGGGCCTGCCTCGGTCCTAACTACTCCAGAATCGATGCCACCGGCTTCCCCAAGGGATTCACCTCCTGCAAGGAAGGTTTCACCTCCGAAATCACCTTCCCTTCGTGCTGGAACGGACAGGAGGTCGACCCAAAGAACCCCTCCGCTCACATGGCCTACCCATCGAACAGCGGAAAGGGTCTCGATGCTTGCCCTACTGGATTCAAGACCGCCCGTTTCCCCACCATCTTCATCGAGTTCTGGTACGATGTCTCAGCCTTCGATGGGCAGTACAAGGCCACCGACACCCCGTGGGTTCTTTCCCAGGGCGACCCAACTGGCTTCGGATGGCACGCCGATTTCCAGAACGGCTGGAAGAAGGGAGTTCTAGCCAAGGCTACTGCTGAGCAAGGCTACTGCAACTGTGGCTGCGGCTGCGGAAATGACCAGATGAAGAAGTGCTTTGGCCAGGACCAAGTCAACGATGACAGCGATGCCGGTTTCAAGGCTTGCGCTGCTAAGCCCGCCTTCCCTGGTGATGACAAGCCTGTCCTTGACAAGCTTCCTGGCTGCAACCCCATCCAAGCCGGTCCCCAGGCCGCTACCGCTGTCACTGGCCCTGAATGCAGTGCTGCTCCCGTTAGCGGTAGCGGCAGTGGAAGCGGTTCTGCATCTGCATCTGCATCTGTGTCTGCGTCTGCCGCCGCCATCTCTGGATCCTCTGCGCCCGCCCCTGTTGCGTCCAGCTCCTCTGCAGCTTCCTCTGCCGCTGCCCCCGTGTCTTCGAGCAAGGCGGCTGCTACTTCTTCTTCCAAGAAGACGCACACCAGGAAGCCGAAGACTACCGCTGCCGCATCTGCCAGCAAGGCGTAAGTGACTCTTCACACATTGCGTCCATCCGATACCCTGCTAACCTTTTTCACAGCGACGACAACGTTGTCTACCAAACAGAGATTGTCTATGCTACCGTCACCGCCTCTCCCAAGCACAAGAGGCACGGTCACGTCCACATGCACTAAATGCATTCCACTTGTCATACGCATGAAGAAGGCTAGAAGGAAGGCGTTTCGTGGCCCTGTCTGATTTTTCAACGCCGTTTGATCTTTGGCATTCACGATGTTTCTTCGCATTTGTACATATTCTCACTATATTGGACATGAAGTTCTCCGCGCTACCATAATTGTAGCCGGTTCCAATCTAGAGGACAGGAGTCGCTTCCATCATGACACCCTACGTTGTTCATTTCCTCTATTTACATTTCTAGGTCAGCTCAACTCGGGTGTCGGGGTACGAGTTTCGGCGAGTTTGCAATCCCAGTGCCGTTGACCAACTCCGAAAGTCCGATGCGCACCGCCCCCCTTTTCTCATCTTACCTCCAAATACGATCTTCCACCGTAAGTAGGGTACCGGCAGGGGGCCGAAAAAAACGCCCCCCTCGCTTACGCAGGTCTGTATGAGTTTTCGCCTCTATACACTATTACAATACTAAAACAACAACTCTGGATAGGCCTCTATATAAAATTTTGGCAATACTGATTTGGACACAAGCTTGAATGGCACTGAACACCTCATTTACATGAGGATTTATATGGGGGCAGGGTCGGCCAAGACATTGGCAGGTGGGCACCGCGCGGGGGCCTCGTAGGTAGGGATACACGAGCCACATTATGATAATCACTATTCTCAGGCCTAATCCGAAACCAGTAGTACACACGTTTACAGATTGTTCCCCTTGGTAGATTCTCTCCGATTCAGTACAGTTGTCATGCAATACATGGCCAATCCACGATAGAGCGTGCGCGGACGGCCGATTATCTGAACACCTCTTGCTGGTACACTGCTTATGTGTGGTGGAAGACTGCAGTGATCTTATCGGGAAGGATTCCGCGCCTTGACGATTTAAACCACGTTCGCAGGATTTGCAGCGGCAGCAACGCCGCACTTGAAGCTTCTAGAACTCGCGGTTGATAACGAAGGATTCCGAGGCGGAGGCAGTGGTGCATGGAGCGCCTGGTGACGGGGAACTGTGTCGATTAAAGTCGGTGTTGGCTGAGATAGCCATACGTACGTACTCTGTGCTGGTATCGGATGATTACGAGGGCGACTTATCAGTATCGAGAGGCTTGCAGTCAGATCTGAAGTGGATGTTTGATACGCCCTCATGACTCATGAATTGAGTCTGCGCTTCGAGACCATAAAAATAGGGAAAGGGGCAATAGTCGGGGGCTGACATTCCAATCTCCAAGTACGAATACATTTATTAGGGATTTCCCTCCATTCCCGGGGCATTGTGTATCCACGTGCGCACTTTGGAACATTGCCGTTGTACTGTAGATGCATATTGATGAACGACGGATACAGGATTCGGTCAGAGCTGTTTCAAAGACTGTGAACGAACCCCGCCACGAGTGCGCTGCGGGCTTCTAGATTGACGATACGATGTACTATGTATATTGGATATCTGGAAGGAAGATATTGGCGGGGATGTCCCTGTCCGCACGAGTACTGCGACAAGCGGAAATTAACTATCTCATACGGCGCGCAAGACGAATGGAGAAAGCTAAGAGGAAGTCTTGTCAACACTCTCGCATAGCACTGTAGATAGAGTGTAGATGGAGTATTCATAGACGAATGAATGTAGGACGATTAACAGCTGACCCCTTATCTTTTGTTGAACGTATAGCAGATTCTCCCGATTGCCCAGCTTTGTTCTAGATTAGGTGGGTAAAGCCTGCCCACGCCGTCATATCCATAATCGCCCACGCACTGAGATGGGAACGTCCATGCTGCTTATTTTTTCCGCCATCTTGTCCCCCAGATGCGACTCGTGTTCGAGTGTTGCGGTCGGAATAACAGCAGCAAAAATGGCAAAAACATACAACAGCAGGGATTCCCCAGTGGTCACCCACCTGAGTACTAATCCGCCGGTATCATGCTTGAGTACCGCTGAGCGAACGGGAAGCGCTAGATTCATGATCCTATGGTCGTATGTGACATCAGATGGAAAAATACCGGTATCTATTGTTTGCTGTAGCACCGAGTCAGAAAACTGGTTGACGGTTTCCAGGCTGTGAGGTCGAAACATGAAGGAGCGGAAGGTCATGTGACGTATGCTCAGGGCAGCAGTGCTCTCTCACAACGAGTACCACCACAGCAGCCAGCCCGGATTCCCCGTCTTGAGTATCCTCAAACGGGGACACGGCGATTGTCACAAGCCAAAGACCGCATCTCAGGGCCGCTTACCTGAAAGCGTTAGTTGGGTTGTGGGGAAAGGCCGAGGCATGCATCACGGCTCACATGCCGCTAGATACATCATCGCCCAGCGAGCATGTGTCTGCATTGCACGCACAAGAACACGAACGGATGAAAGCCGTCGCGATTGAATCCTCCATGACCATCTCCCCACAGTAGCCTGACCAGCATGGCCGTCCTCTCCAAGTTTGCCCCAGCGCGGGACCGCCTCTCCAGCGCGTCCGTCAAAGCCATCGTCAACGACCTCACGAAATTGTACCTCGAAAACCGAACACGCATCTCGCGCGCCATCTACCTGACCCTGTTTGTCGCCCTCATAAACCGCATCCGGAATGCCATCGCGGAGCAGAAGGCTGCGTCGAGAAAGACGGCGACCACGCCCTCGGCTGGCGAAGCCACGGGTCGCAAGAAGGTTGAATTGAATCGCGAGTTCTTCAAGAACCTGCTGAGACTGCTGCGAATATGCATACCCGGGTGGAAGAGTAAGGAGTTCAGGTTGTTGATCGGGCACAGTGTGTTCTTGGTGCTGAGGACGATGATCAGCCTGTATGTCGCCGAGCTGGATGGCAAGTTGGTCAGTAACTTGGTGAGGGGAAAGGGAAGGGAGTTTTTGGTGGGGTTGGCGTGGTGGATGACGGTTGCGATACCGGCAACGTTTACGAATTCGATGGTGGGTATACCCCATGGAGGGGTGAGAAGGGACAGGAAGGCTGATGAGAACGGCAGCTTTCATACCACCAGTGCAAGCTCTCGCTGCAATACCGAACACGACTCACAAACTACATACACAGCAAATACCTCTCTCACATGACCTTTTACACGCTTTCCGCGCTCGACGACCGAATCAAGAACGCCGATCAGCTCATCACCGTCGATGTCGCAAAGTTTTCGAACAGCTTGGCCGAGCTGTATTCGAATATCGCGAAGCCTGTCCTCGACATGATAATATACAACTACTCGCTCTCGCGCAGCGTCGGAGGAGAAGGTCTCTTCTTCATGTCGCTGCTCGTCCAGCTATCGGCCAATGTCATGCGTGCACTTACTCCGCCGTTTGGCAAATACGTTGCGGATGAGGCGAGGCTGGAAGGGGAATTCCGATTCCAGCATTCTCGGCTCATCGACAACAGCGAGGAGGTGGCGCTGTATCATGGGCATGAGGCCGAGAAGGATACGCTTGACAAGGGTTACTTCACCCTGATCAAGCATGTCAATCGTATATTGCGGAGAAGATTCTACCATGGCGTGATGGAGGACTTTGTCATAAAGTACTTTTGGGGGGCGTTGGGTTTGCTGCTGTGCAGCGTGCCGGTATTCTTCAAAGTGCCTGGCGCAGGTTCGGGAAGCATGGGAGATCGAACGGAGAGTGAGTGCCTTGCCATGTTCTTTGCACGGGATGGGAGCTGATCGGCGACAACAGGCTTCGTCACCAACCGGCGCATGCTTCTCATGTCATCCGACGCCTTCGGACGTGTCATGTTCTCGTACAAGGAAATCACGGAGCTCGCGGGCTACACATCACGCGTGTCGACACTCCTCGATGTCATCGACGACATTCAAGCGGGTCATTTCGAAAAGAAGCTCGTGTCCTCGGCCGACACGGAAGAGAATGCGGTGGTGCTACGGGGCCGTGGCACGGTAACGGAAGGCGAAGATATCATGTTCAAAGACGTCCCCATCGTCTCCCCCAACGGCGATGTTTTGGTCCGGAAATTGACCTTCGCCGTCAGGCCAGGCGACCACCTTCTCATCGTGGGCCCCAATGGCTGCGGAAAGAGCAGTCTTTTCCGTATCCTCGGTGGTCTTTGGCCTGTGTACGGCGGTACCGTACGCAAGCCTCCCTTTGAAGACATCTTCTACATCCCACAGCGACCTTACCTATCCCGCGGTTCTCTTCGCCAGCAAATCATCTACCCAGACTCGCTGCGTGACATGCGCGACAAAGGCATCACCGACGCGGATCTTTTCGCCATCCTCTCCGTCGTGGAGATCGAATCCATTGTCGACCGACCGGATGGCTGGGATGCTGAGCAGGAATGGACCGACGTTCTCTCCGGCGGTCTCCAGCAGCGCGTTGCCATGGCCCGTCTCTTCTATCATCGCCCGAAGTATGCGATTCTGGACGAGTGCACGAGTTCGGTGACGCTGGAGATTGAGAGAGTCATGTATGAGGAGGCGAAGAAGCTGGGAATCACGCTTATGACGGTCAGCCATAGGCGGAGCTTGTGGAAGTATCACGAGAAGATCCTGCAGTTCGATGGGCAGGGCGGTTTCGTGTTTGCCAAGCTGGATGCCGAGAGGAGGCTGGAGCTTGAAGAGTACGTTTGACCGAGTTCCTTTGCTGAATATGGAGGGTATGCGTGCTGACCAGCGAATAGCGAGAAAGAGGAGATTGAACTCCAGCTCAGGGCGGTACCGGACATCGAAGAGAGAATTCGGGAGTTGACGTCGTCTCGGTAGGAACCATGTCCAAGATGGCGTTCGGGGCTCTGCGAGGATGGGATCTGTAATTTCACCTGGAATTTTTCACTGGTCATCCCCACCTGAAGTATGTTGCGGTGGAAGGGTAGAGATGTATAGAGAGATCACGTGCATCCACCGTCCCGGTGTCGGGATCTAAGACGGAATTGGAACTGAGCTTGCCAAGGATGATCGCAAACGCACTTATGTCGGTTTCGGCTCCACCCCCATCCCATTCTGTTGACCCTCAGAAGAAGGCCCCTGTAGTTGCTCCATCGACATCGAGCGCAGGAGTCAGCGCGCCGAATGCGTCCGTCGCGCAACGTTCGAGCTCCCCTCCCCCTGCAAACCACAAGCACCTTCCCCCGAAAGCGACAGACAAGCCCACGATGTTGGATTTCGAGGTGGGCGATGTCGTGAAGACGGCCAACAACAGGCAAGGGACGGTCCGGTATATAGGCCCGGTGACCGGGAAGGCAGACACGTGGGTCGGTCTTGAGCTCGATGGCCCCGAAGGCAAGAACAACGGGGTCGTGCAGGGCGAGCGATACTTCGACTGTGCGCCGTTGCATGGCATCTTCACGAAGGTCTCCGACATCACGCAATTGCTCTCGTCGGCCGCCGCGCCGAAGACGCCGTCGAAACCGCCCAAACCCGCCGCCCGGCCTGCGGCGACCACACGAGCACGCCCCTCCAGCATCGGCGCTGCGAAGTCGCCTACCAAACCACCGCCGCGCACGTCCACGATTGGGGGTTCAAGGCCGCCGTTGCCATCGCGTCCATCGATCAGCCAGACGAGGTCTCCCGCGCTGGGGGCAAGACCGCTGTCGCAGACCTCGAGGTCCTCGTCACAGACGGCCCGACCAACGAGCCTGGTCGCCGCGAAATCGATAACGCAATCGCCCGCTCCGGCCAAGAGGCAATCCATCAGTGGAACCGGCGTCGGCGGGCTTCGAACGGCCCGCAAACCGAGTCTCTCGGCCTCTTCCGCCACATCCTCCGTATCCACAGCGCGGTCGGCGGCTCTGGCGTCCGGAACATCGGCCTCGAGCTCACGAGCGCCCAAGGACCCGGCATTGCAGGCGCAGGAAACCAGGCTGCGACAGCTGGAGAAGCAGACGGCGGAGCAGAATGCCACGATACAGGAGCTTCTGCCGTTCAAGGCAAAGGCGGAGAAGCACGAAGCGCTGGCCCTGAAGGTGTCGGAGAAGTTCAAGGACGCTCATGCCGAACTCCAAGACGCAAAGCGTGCTGTGAACCACGCGAACGCGGAGCTGGAAAAGGCAAAGGAAGATTTCGAAATCAGCCTGGAGCATGCCATCTTGGACAAGGAGACCGCAGAGGCGGAAAGGGACGAGCTTTCGGATCAGAATGAGGTGCTCGAGGCCACGATTGAGGAGCTTCGGTTGGATAAGGAGATTTACGAGGCCGAAGCCGAGGCCTCGCTCGTCGTAGACGAGGACATGACCGACGAACAGGCGCAGGCGGTGCACGTACGCAAATTGCAAGCAGAGAACAAACGGCTCCGCGCCGTCATCATCGATTTCAGAGACATCGATAAAGAGCGTCAGGGCGAGACCAAGAGACTCAAGCTTGAGCTCGAAACCACCACCGAGCAGGCAGAGGAGAGCGCCAAGGAGTGCGCTGAGCTCAGCCTCAAGCTTGAACAGCACGAGGACACCATCACCACGCTGCGGGAACAGGTGGATGCGAACAACGAGTGGGAGGAGATCCTCGAAGATGTTACCCAGCGTGCCAATGATTTGGAGGAGAAGAACAACCGGCAAGAGATGGAGATTAGGGAATTGGAGAATATGAATGAAGTCAGCACCGAGACGATTGCCGAATATGTCGAGTTCACGAATGATCTCCAAGCCGAGTCCAGCCTGCGGGAGACGGAGCTTGCAGAGTTGACCCGCGAGCTGGAGCAGGAGCGCATCCAGAACGTCCAGAAAGACGCCACCTTGACCAAGTACAGCGAAGCGTTTGCCGAGTTCCAGATTCAGCTGCAGGACCAGGACATGCAGCAGCTCATGAGCGAGGAAAAGGCACAAGGCATGACGGACAAGTTCAACAAGATGATGGACCTGCACCGGACACTGCAAGCGGATAGGGCGAGGGATACGGCCAAGACCATCGACAATGAGCTCACCAAGCTATCGGAAAAGCAGGCTCGGGAGGAATTGGAAGTCATGAAGTACTATCTACCAGAGGATTCGGGCGAGTACATCGACAACTCTCTGCGCACGTACTTCAGGGCCAAGAAGATTGCTTTCAAAGCTTCCTTGATCACGTCTCTACTGACAACCATGGATCCACTGACAAACGAGGGTCCCGAGAAGATCTTGATAAACGTATATCGGTACGATACCATGTACCACCTCGATTATATTCGGGGCCACGGCGAACATTTCGTGGCTGCCTTGACCCATTGCACGCTGGAACAGTACAGGAACGCCGTCTCGGAATATGAGGACATCTCGGTTGTGGAGACCACCATCGAGCGTACCTTGGACGCCCTCAAACGGGACGACCTGAACATGAAGGATCTCTCTGGGTCGATTCGCGGCACCGACAAAATCATGCGCGGCATCACCTCGATTTCGCAGCGCATCTCCGGCGCTCGTCCGGACAACGACCTGATCCTACACACATCGCTCATCCGGTCAAGTCTGGAGCGGGTCCGAGCTTCATTCGATGCGGTCAAGCAGTATGCGCAGCTCGTGGCCGATTTCGAACCGGAGAGTGAAGATCGTCTCGATGCTCTCGTCGACCGCCTACGGAAGCCGCAGACGGCAGCGTTGGAGTGCATCGCCGTCGTGATAAAGTTCAGCCAAGCTCTTGCGATATTGCAAAGCGACGACCTGTATCCGCAATTCCCCGATGGTGTTCAGGAAGTTGCTGAGCTCAGTGATGTCCTGGCAGTGTTTGCGGACAAGGCTCACGACTTCGCCGGGCAGGTCATTACTTTCGATGCCAACGATGACGACGAAACTCCTTCCGTCGACATTGACGAGCTGACATCGGCCGTGGACACTGCGATGAAGGTCTTCTCGCCCAAGAATCTCGGTGACCTGTTCAGAGATATCAAGCGCAGCATCTCGCACTGGAACGAATACGCTTCCGTCTTGAACAACACGGCCGAGATTGAACGTATACCCGCACCGTGGGTTGTTCGCGCTCAAGAGATCGAAGCGAGCAAGAAGCACGCCATCGATTCCGATAAGAAACTCCAGCTCCTCACCGCCGAACACCAGTCCACCCTCATCAAAATCCGAGAACGCGAGGAGATCATCGACACCAAAGACCTCGAGATCGAGCATCTTCGCGCAAAACACAAAGAAGCAGTTTCCAAGACCGAAAACCTGGACCAACTGCAAAAAGAGCTCCAGGACGCAAAGACCGAGCTCACCTCGTACAGGAGCGAACTCGAGAAGCAGAAGGAAGAGATCGAAGACCTGCGGGAGCATGCCGAGAACTCACATCTCGCGCTCACAGCCCAGCCTCCTACATTGCCAAAAGAAAACGCAGCACCCACCGCAGCCGTCGAAAAGGCCACACAAGAGACAAATATCTCGGGCTCATTTGCCACCTTTGTCCAAGCACTCCGACAGGAGAACCACTGGCTGCGTCAACGCGAGCACAAAAAGGCATTCGCGCATATCGTCGATGTGCTGCCTCCACTACCGAAACGGCCGGATGAGCGAGTCAAGCAGGCAAAGGCTGCGGAGCTGTTGGAGATGGCGTGGAACATCCACGGCGATTTTGAGCGGGAGAGCGTGGGTGGCGGCATACGTGGAAATAGGACGAAGAAGATGGATACAGGTCTGAAGGGGCCCATCAGGATTTTCGATCCTGAGGTCATGGGCGTGGACGATTTGTGTTTTGTGGATTTGGAGACGGTGGGGGATGGTGTCGAGGAGTTGTTGGCGGGGATGATGAGTTGAACTGTGTTTGTGCAGGAGAGAGTTTAGGGGTGAGGGGTGGTGTGGCGAGAGAGGGGAGTGGGGAGTGGTCTTTTTCTAGCATTATACCCAGATCAGCCGGTGCGGCGAGTATAGCATAGCATAGTATAGCGTTGCGTTGTGTTGCAATAGATCTATCTTATAATTTGCTTCATAGCATTACCACCACTGCCAGCCGCTTTCTATGAAAATGTTGACAAACACTCACACTCTGCACCGCAAGCCTCAAGATTTCCCTTCGAATCTTCTGCGAAGTTTTGTACATTTTGGTCTCCAGGATTACCTATCGAGAGTGGCCAAGAAAATAACTAGAATTTACCTCTTTACTAATTTTCCACCTGTCGTTGTTGCATCCAACCGATGATGTGCACAATTTCCCCACTTCCAGGGGCATGGGTGAGCAGATCGATAGCGGTAAAACAGGGGGAGAACATCTGCCGCTTGAGCACCATTGCGGGGTACGTACTATCTAGTGCTAATATTCGATGTTACCTTCTACATATCTGTTGGGACTTTTGGGCATCTCGTCTCTTGCACGCGAGATTTATCGCTACAATGCCACCTTGAACAACCTCATCGGTTCAAAACACCCCCTTCAACACTGACCAAGAACAATGCACAAAACAACACTGCTATTCCCCGGCGCCGTATCATGGATAGCGCCGATTGTGTTTGGCCAGGCACCGCCGAATCCATACCTCCAGACACCGTCACAGCGACAACTCGCCTGGCACCAACTCGAATACTACATCTTCGTGCATTTCGGCCCCAACACCTTCACCAACGAGGAATGGGGCCGGAGCCAGAGCATGCCGGATGTCTTCCATCCGACGGCATTGGACACGGATCAATGGGCGGAATCGTTCGCGGACGCCGGCGCCCAAGGCTTCATATTGACCGCAAAGCACCACGACGGGATGGCCTTGTGGGATACGAACACGACGACATACAAGATCGGAAACGGCAAATGGGCGCAGGACCGCATCGCGCAAGGACTGAGCGCCGACGTGGTGCGCATGGCGGCCGAGTCGGCAAAGAAACACGGGTTGAAGTTTGGAATCTATCTCAGTCCGTGGGACATGCATCGCGATCCCGCCGTGCCAAAGGCCAACCTGACGGGAACCATGTACGACGAGCCTCAGATCTTCGGGGATGATACCCCGGGCGACTACAACGATTTGTATGCTCGACAGCTCACCGAGCTGGTGACTATGCGACCGAGTGACGGGTCGCCGATGGACGTCTTTGAGCTCTGGCTCGATGGCGCCAGCGGGTCCGATACGGTGCAGACTTTCGACTGGACGAGGTTCCGCGACATCATTCGCGAGCATCAGCCGGACGCCGTCATGTGGGGGCATCAAGGGGTGGATGCGCGATGGGTGGGGAACGAGGACGGAGTCACGGTTGCGACGAACTGGCACACGATCAACAGGACTCAGGACGATGGGCGGTATAGTGGCGAAGAGCTGCAGACGGGGGTGAGAGACGGGACTCACTGGACGTCTGCGGAGGCGGATGCGCGGATTCGCGACGGATGGTTCTATCACGCGGATGAGGAGACGAAGACGGCCGGACAGCTGATGGATATGTATATGCGATCTGTAGGGCAGAGTGTCAATTTTTTGCTGGACGTGCCGCCAGATACGACTGGCAAGGTTGTGGGGAGTGATCTGGATTCCTTGCTGCGGTTTCGGACGCTGCGAGGTACTTTTCTGAATCGCACGTTGTCGGTGCCGTCCACGGCTGTGAACGCGAGCGGTATTCGCGGTGGAAACGGTGCACTCTTTGGGCCGGCGAACGTCCTGGATGGAGACCGGAATACGTACTGGGCGCTGGACGATGGTGAGACGGCTGGGTTTTTGGAGATTGATTTGGGGGGTACATTTGTCGTTGATGGTTTCATTGTGCAGGAGCATATTGCGTTCGGTCAGCGAATCGGCGGATATACGATCGATGTGGGTGTGAATGGCACATATGCGGTGGCTGTTACGGGGACATCGATGGGATACAAGAGAATTCATGGGCTGAGTCAAGGGGTAGAGGCGGCGAAGATACGACTGAGCATTACGCAAGCGAATGCTACGCCGCTGGTGGAAAGCTTTATGGTACTTGGTACGCACCAAGATTGATGTAGAAAAGGAATATCACCAGGGGTCGTGGATTAGGAAGATGCATCTAAAATTGATTGAATCTATTGAGGTCCATTTGCCAGCTATTCGTAATCTGTCATGGACCACTCCGCCATTACTCACCCGGCTTCGTAGCATTTTGCTCGTAGTCATACCGATAACAGTACATCCCACCTTGACTGTTCATCATCTCTTCCAACTTCCTCGTTCCATCCAGATACCCAAATTGCGTGACGAAATCCAGCGTCGCATTCTGACTTGGGGGAACATTCAGCGTGGTCACCGTCCCAGAAAGCGCAAACGTTCGCGTCGCTGGATCTTGAAGCTGCCACTGCGCCCACAGATTGTCGACCATCGCATGATGAAGCCAGAATGCTGGGTCGGAAGGGGATATGAATTGATCGTTTAAGCCCAAACCAATGGCCCAATGACCCGCACCATGGGGGCCAAATTCACCTGTACCTCTTTTATCCGCTCCATCCAATACAGTTTGGAAGTCGCCAATAGTGGGAGCCGTGAGTATGGAATTGACAATCTCGGGAGTGTGAAATGCACCCGAAATGGCGGTATTCAGATCGCGGGTTACACAGTGGGGTACGTAGTCCAACGCGTCCTCCGCTAGCGTCGCCTGCCCGAACTCGGAGTTATTGAAGTACCGAAAACCCGTCGTGATATTCGCAAACGGTCCTTCGCTGATACAGCCCCCGCCCAGGCCGCGAGGAAACGTGTAATTGTCTCTAACCGCTATCGGCGCGTTGGGATCCCAAAACCCATCGCCACCGATGCTCGTCTTGCTGCCATCAAATATCGGACTTCCAGCCAAATCGTTCGCCCACCACGGCCAGTTCCAGTACGGAATTGCAGACTTGTAACCGCATTCCTCGGCCAGGGCTTTCTGGAACAAATGTAGAAAATGGCGATGCCAGGAAAGAAAGACGCCGTTGGCATGCATGAGCCCCGTGTTGTTGATATGTGCTGCGGTGAAGTCATCGTAGCGCGTTCTGACACCGGGAGCCCAGGAAGAGGGTGTCTTTGCCGGGCGATCCATGAGGCATTTTACGCTGTCAGTGAAGTCTATGCGTTCGGCGTCCGTGAGTGCACTCCTACGAGAATTATCAACACTGAGGGATTCATTACACTTTGAGGGGCTCTAACGTACCATTCCTTATGAACCAACATGTTCTCTTCGGTACAATGAGCAGACTGTGCTGGAACCTCGGAAGGTGAGGGCAATGCATTTGCAGCAGAAGTCAACAGAAGAGCTACCCCTAAGGCGCAGCTGGAAGGAATCGGGAAATGCATGATGGGCCAATGTATGAACGACGAAGGTATGATGAAGGAGAGTAATCTGTGATTGAAACTGTACTGCTAAATGTGGATGACCAAGTTACTTTATCTGATTTCCAAGTCACTTCGCCCTCCTTTCTCATCTCAGCATCTCGATCCTTGGAATGTACACACGTTATGAATGAGGCTTTGCATATTCCCTAAAGGAACACCTACTAGCATGGGGAGGCTGACGGGAAGTATTTTATGATTCGATGGCCTTGTGCTGTGCTGCAAATCCAACCGCCCTGAAAAAAAGGAAGAATAATAGTTACGCGTCGGACTGGAACGGGAGTACTAATACGGAAAGTGTAGTAAGCGAATGCACAATAAACGTTAGCGGATGTCCTGGCTTCCAGGCTCAAATTATATACCCCTGTCGATATTTCCTCCGGTCCGTAGTACGAATTACTGAACTTCAAGTCTTTATCACTGCGGCAGCCATTGAAAGACTTGCTTTTCCCAAAGCACCCAGGATATTGAATGTAAAGCTAGTCTCTCACGAGACTGCGGAAAACAACGAATTCGAGAAGCATTCGTGGACCGTGGATGCGGATATATGGGAAACCATGTTGCTGACGCTCACAAAACTGTGCATGTGGATGTAAGGAAAGCCGTATCACCGGCGATGCAATCTAGAGCTACCAAGATATGCGAAAACCTCCGTGCGGCGCCAATAACGGGTAGACACATCAGTGTAAATCCCGCTGGTATTGATCGACAAGCATGGGCCTTATTCTGATCTACGAGAACGGGCTGCGCCGTACCGAAGACGCGGCCGATACAAATCATAAGACCTACAATACTTCGATAGATGACACAAGCGCTGCATAGCGTCGCCTTCCTACAACCTTATTGGGGCACTCCAATCAAACATCAACGTCATCCAGTGTCGCCATATTTGGTCAAGGCTCTAAATGCCAGGAGATTTTTTGTTGGAGGTAAGCTGGACTACTTTCACGTTCTGTCTCTGATGCTGGCGAGATTTAGGTGTCGCAACTCGCTTTATCAAGGTGTGTGACCCAAAATAAAGGAAACAAAACCTGAGCTCTAAGTTCATTAGACTCGTATTCAATAACACACGAACAAATCACGCCTTCCCAGATGAATTCTCCAATGAATTTTATATCTCCACTACGTGACAAGTGACAGGTTTCACCTTCAGCCGTCTTGAGACTGTTCGGTAATGGTTTACGTGGACGAATGATTAGCGTATTGGAAATCAGTACGAGGGGTAGATAGTAGACTGCGCTTCGTTTGTGTCAGTTTCACCCTTAAAGACATGTCTAACGGGAGTGATTGGTAACACAGCTTCACCTGCAGTGGTGTTACAAATACTAGTAAACACCACGACAATTCAATCCCGCAAACGCTCAATCCCTGCACCCACTTCCAACCACACTGCAGCCTTACCGACACAACCCCTCACACTAAACCTTCCAAACACAAAATCCATGCTCTCCCCTAGCTCCAAGAAAGACGAGATCTCCCGTGAGTTCCTCGAGCGTCTCCACCACGCAGCAAAAGCTTACAGCGAGACCCAAGACGTCGCCCAGTATCAGAAAATGCTGCGGTCCAGCACTTCGTCATCGACACCGACTCAACCGAAGGAATTCAGTACAGCAGAGAGGCGAATACTGGAGCTATTGCAGTGGAAGGAGAAGGATCTCGCGGATGAGATGGATGCGTTGATGGGGGGTGGGAGTCAGGAGGAGAAAGACAGCGATAGCGATGTGAGATGCAGGACTAGCAAACACGTACAGTGACGTGGAAAAAGATGATAGGGGACTGCCAAAAATTCCCAGTGATCTAGGCCACGCAATAACTGGAAGTGAATAGGAGCTACGGAACCCTGCAGGAACAAACGCTTACAATCAGATATTGGTTCCGAGCAAACCTTACCACACAAGTAGATAAATCGAATGTGGATATACCTCCTCTTGCCCAGCAACATCTTCAGCTTTAGAAAAGCCCGTCATGTTTTCTGGACAGAGTGATTCTGATCGCGGTGTGAAGCGTCTTACCGACCGCCTCACCACCACGGCCATATCCCCTTCCCCTAAAGCACCCAAATACTACCCCTACAACATTCACCGATTCTACCTTTGCGGTCACCCCGATGAATATATCGAAGTGAACAAAGTCCCTGGCTCCGAACCCCATCGTATCCAGCATTGCATCATCCCGTCTCACAAAGTAAAGCAACAAAATTTACCAATATGCGAGCAAACGCTCGAACGATGCCGAAACTGCGCTTTCGAATGTCGCGCCGAGAGAAGACGCAACGGACTGGCCCCATGGACGCAGAACGCGACAGAGGCTTTGACAGAAGACAGTGATAGCAGCAAGAAAGATGGCTTCTCGCATGTGCTGGGGAGGTATCGATTTGGAGGTAGTTCAAGGCATCCTGTGCAGTGGCAAGGTGAGGGCAATGAGAATGTAGTATTCCAGCAAATGAAAGGCTTGCGCGAGGAGGTGCAAAGGGAGAGAGATGTTGCGCCGCATAAAAGGGTATCCTATACTGATCGGATCGGATTCCGGACGGTTGATGGACCGCAGGGGTTGAAATATATTGTGGAAGAGAGAGTGGATCCTGATTTGATGCCCCCTCCAGTTCTCTCGCCTCAGCCTCATATTGCACGGAGAAAGCCGCAACGTCGCGCTTTGCAAAGTTCGGCGGGGTCGGATGAGCGAGGTGATGAGATGCCAGCCAAAAGTTTGGGGAGGAGTCAGACTGAGCCGGTACGGCCAGTGCGAGAGGGTGAAAATACTGGCTTAGGAAGAAATCGTCTTTCGGACCCGCAGCGATTTCGAAGCCCCGTCTATCACGAAGACTTGAGGGGTAGAGCGCATGATTGGGATGACAGAAATAGGACACCGATCGATGGACTGGCGCGGAGTTATACGCTGGCAACACCGCGAAGCGGAGGTATAGGGCAGGGCGATGTATCAACTTATCGTCGTTCAGATCCACAGGAATCAGTTAGTACTACAATAGGAATCACCACCTTCAACGTCCATGGGGCTCTGAAAGGGGATCCAGAGGGACGACGGTCAGCGACACTAACGTACTGCAGGTCGACAGGAGCCTTTCATTGAGACGTCATCCTTCCTCGGCCCAGCATCCCATCTACAAACCGCCTGCACCGCGCAACCATCAAGAGATGCTGAAGGAAAAACTGCGTTCGCCGAAAACTTCAAGTCCAATACATCCCGACAGTGAAATTCGAAGGGGATCTAATGGCTCTACTGAGGAACAGATAACGACACGGCGCGGCGCTTATGCAAATACATTGAGTGGTGAAAATATTCTGCCCGACTCTGGAAGGCCAAGTGCGGATTCTTACGGACATAGGGTGAACGAACAGAAATCACCTTCTGGATCCTATGGACAAGCGAGTAACCGACCATCGCCTCGTGGTTCTGAAGAGTCATACAACGTCCATTATGAAGAGACAAGAACGCGAGGGTCATCTCCAGGGTCTGAAGAATTGTATCGAGCGCCATACGAACAGTCAAGCAACCAACCGTCATCTCGTGGGTCTGGAGAGCTGCATCATAGCTCACAACGAGTGTCTCAAGAAGCACCTCGTCGCCCGTTTGGAGGTTTGACAGCCAACGAGGAGGCTTTGGCGTTGCTTGAGGGCAGGCCGCCACCAAGGCGCGGGGGCTCTACGCAGAGCGGCGATCCGCGCAGATAATGAAGTAGGGTTGTTGGGAGTAGACGGCTCGAGGGAGCAGTAGTTTCTTCAGTCAAATGATAGGAAGCTTGATGCTCCTGAATAATAGTACGAGTGACCTTCAAGATTTTGGGCTGGATGATTGTGACTTTGCTCTCCGCATCTTACCCAGTTCCGAGGCGCTGGTCCCTTACGCACGTCAGCGATTGAGTGATTGTATGAAACCTTGATGAGTTGAGTAGAGAGCCAATCGGTCTTCCATTCAGCGATACATTCAATATCCGCACCCCAAGACATATCGATGACTCTTCACGGTGCTAGCGGACAAGCTTGATGAAGGTGTGGGGCGCAGGAGCAAGTGGCCTCCGGCGGAGATAAACTTTCGGATTTATCTAATCCGACTTCGGAGATGTCTCGTCACGTAATCGCTCCGAAGAATGCAGCAATCATTAGGCATCGCCGTCACGAGACACATAAAATGGCCCTTCCAATACCTGTACGGGTATTCCGCGGCCGCCATCACGACTGGCTAGTAGCTTGTGTATAAAGAGCTTCATGCCATTTTGCTGACCTTCATCTCCTCCTACTCCCGTCCCTTGGTTTCGACATAACACTTCGATCAGCTTCTTACCGATTTCAAAAAGAGCCAAAAAAAAGAAAAGGTACCAAAATGTCTTCCGGACAAGGTCAATCATACGAACAAGACCCCCGCTGGACCTCGGTCGATCACTACTCGCTCTCGCATCTGCACCCTGAATCCCGGACCACACCCTCCCACGAAGCACTCTCTTTCGCCCAAAAGAACTCCGAAAAGAAAGGTCTCCCGGACATCGCCGTCTCGCCCTCGCAAGGCAAATTTCTCAAGCTGCAGGCCCAGCTTCTGAAAGCAAAGAACGTGCTCGAAGTCGGTACCTTGGGCGGGTACTCTACGATTTGGCTGGCCAATGCGAGCCCTGACATCAGAGTCACGACGGTAGAGGTCGACGCACATCATGCGGAGGTAGCCAAGGAGAACTTTGCGCATGCGGGGGTGGCGGAGAGGGTGGAAGTCCAGCTGGGGCCTGGGGTTGAGGTTTTGCCGAAGTTGGTGGAGGAAGTGAAGCAAGGGAAGAGGGAGAAATTCCAGCTTGTTTTCATTGATGCAGATAAAGAGAATAATTGGAATTACGTGGACACGGCGCTTGGGCTGACCGAGTCTGGTGCAGCGATCATTGTGGATAATGTGGTCAGGAAGGGACAGCTTGTCCATGCCGATGGAGATGCGAGGATCCAGGGGGCGAGGAAGGTGGTTGAGAATGTAGGCAAGGATGGAAGGCTTGATGGAGTGATCGTGCAGACTGTGGGCGAGAAGAACTATGATGGGTTCTTGATCGCTGTTGTGAAATAAACCTTGCCCAGTCGACCCTGAGTAGATACGAACGCTACTCTCTAAGCCTCAAGGCGTCGCTCGACCATACCCTCCTGCTGACTCATATGGTGCTCCATCATCTCCAAACTTTTCAAATAATCACTCGTCCCATGTTCCGGATCCGCGTCTTTGGCCTGGCACGTCTTGCCCATCGGTTGCTTCCCATTCCCATGCGCACCATCGATCCTCACGAACGACTGACCCTTCGCCTTCAGCAGATTCTGTTGCGCATCGTCGAACCAGCCATTGATAAAGTCCCCATGGAAACAGTACCCATCACCAACCTGCCCCCACCCAACGACGTCAGCAAACCATCTCACGCAAGCTAATCCAAAGCAAAGAAAGAAACCCAGCACTCACCTCTCCACATGCCAACTTGAACGGCGGCACCCCGCTCCACCCCCCTGGAACAGCCTTTCTGGTATCATACCTGATACTGAACCTCAGCCGCGGCAGCCTCTTCATTCCCTGCGGGCAGTGCCCCCCGTTCGCCGCCGCATACGCATAGCTCTGGATATTCCCCGGGTTCACGCAATCTGGAAAGGCCAGAATAACCTGCATATGCGCCGCACATGTCGACCTAGGAAACGCAGCTCTGGGACGCGTGTTGCGATCATCGGCGCCCGTGTCGCACCACCATGTTATCATCGTCGTTTTCTCATTGATGTCAGACTGCGACTTCGCAGACGCGTTCCCCGCGACCGGGTGGAAGTCAGCCGGGAAGGGTATCTCAGCGTGGTCGATAGCCTCATAGTATGTTTTGAACGTAGCGGGGTAGATTTCGGTGTAGGTATTGCCGTTGACGTAGTAAAGAGTGGGCGCCCCTTTCCGTTTAGTCCAACTCTCCCACAGGAACGATGAAGGGGATCAAGACTCACAGTACACGGACAGATCATTCGGGTTCTCGCCCGACGGACATCCTTTCTGCAGTTGGGCCGTGGTAGGTAAGTCCTTCGTCAGGGCGTCGGAACCGTAGAAGGAATGCATGTGCGAGACATATTTCCCCGGGAAAACGATGGGGTCGATGTTCTTCCGCATGAAGGGCTTGTGCTCGATATCTGTTAGAGCTAGCGTCGGGCTGGCCAAGAGGCTGGCAGTGAGGGACGAGAAGCGCATTTTGATGATTTCACACTTGGATTGTTGCCTCGAACTGAAAAGAATAAGACATTCCAAAGGAGATGGAGCCGGAAAGACATGTTTATATCGTTTCCAGATAGAATGGGCATATAATTGCTTTGGGAAACACACCCTCCCGATCAGGAAATCTATTCATATGCCGGCACTTATTGCATACCCCATACTCTCGCCAAACTACCGCGTTCTAGCCCAGACTCCATTTTCGGCGATTTCGCCTCGATATAACCGTCGCGGTGACGCTGATTTGCTCATTTGGTGTTTGTGATGTGTGTATTCCCATGTCGGGGATTTTGCCTATTGGTCTTTCGCGACACCCCCAGCTGTTCTCCACATTTGCTTTTTTGTGGGGTAAGGTACTTGCTGCGTGGAATTATATTATCGATATTTGGTGATTGTTCATGCCAGAATTGATGGATGGATTGGGTTCATCCCTCACCTCCTCCACGCCCATATCCTCCACTAACCGCCTCATCTTTTCCATTTCCTCCTTCCAAAGCAGGCAATCCCTGAGCGAATAGCACTTGAGAAACTTTCTCGTATGGCGTGATGTTATGGTGAGCGGCTTGTATTGCCGGTGGTTGAAGATCGGGGAAGAGAAGCCAGGAACAAGTGATGGAGGACTGTTAGGCAGGTGTCTGGACGAACACGGTGGAGTCGATTACGCACAATGCAACAGGTTGTCTTGAAGGTTGAGTGAAGGGAAGAGAAGGTTTCCTGCAGCAAGGCCAAGGTTTGAAGAAAGCGCGGTGGATATTGGCCAAGTGATTGCTGGAGAGGTATCGATGCGGATGTAAATTTATCAAGGAACCCGTTACCAAACTCCACCCACCCTACCACCACTCTTCAGTAGCCCTGCGGGATAACATTTCTCTTCATCACCGTACGTACGGTGGGTCCGTGCAACGAACCCGAAACCATGAACAACTCTCCCAAGGAGCGGGCTCCTTCACCGCTTCACCGCTTCAACGCCCCCGTGGCCGTCTTCATTGGACTCGAAGTTATCTTTCCCACGGTCGAGGTAGTCCTTCCTACCGCCGAAGTAGCCCTACCCGCAGTGTTGCTTACTGTAGACGCGGTATTTCCCAGGGTCTTCCCTACTTTGCCTACCGCCTTGCTAACGTTACCTACTGCTTTGGTCACGTTGCCGACCGACTTCCCAATGTTCGCAAAGCAATCATCGTCGGCACTGGGGGTGACGTTAGTAAAGCTGGACATGTGATTATTGGATGCCGTGCTGTTGGAACTTCCAAGCAAGCAGAGGTTGATGGACCCTTCCGTGGGTAGTGCAATCAAGTCGACCCACAAATGTTGGGGAAAAACAACAAATCAAAGGGAAGAGAATCAAACCAACTAATGGAAATGTTTGTTCTCATTCATTAACCAAAGACATGCCAGCAAGGGCGTAATCATTAAACGCCCAACGCTCGTGGTAGTGCCAAGCTCATACAGGGTGGAAACAGATGCGCCTTTCGTGTTGTCCAACGGGGGCCCCAACACAACCATCCAAGTGCCGTGAATCATGTGCAAAACCCTCAGGCGCTACTCGCTGTTAATCATCACAATAAGTATCAGCCTAGAAAGGGCCGTGGGAGGACGGACAGTGACGGGGGTCGGAACTACGTGAGCAAGGAAAGACGAAAGCAGGCGGCACTTACTATAATGACAGTGTGAGGTCGCCTCGAATGGACGCCTTGAGCTCAATCTCAATCTCCAAATTCGCCTCGAGCGTCAGCTTCAACCCGTCCTGGTCCTCCAAGGACCCCTTTTTCTTCTCTTGCGGCATGTAGGTTGGCTGGTTGGGGTCGGATCCACGCAGAGGGATCTCGCCCCGCATGGCACGGGCGTGGGTGACCGGGCCGTCCATGGAAGTGCTGTCGGGGCCGATACGTTCAAACATTTGCATCTTTTGCAGATCGCCGTTGGCATCGGCCTCCTCGAGGGCTTCCAACGAGGTGGTCTTCATGTATTTGCCGTCCTCGACGCCCTTCTGAATGCGTTGCCGGCGGGCACGACGGGACTGTGACCGTGATCGGGCGGTCTGCTCGCCCGCTTCCCGTCGTGTCTGCTTCTTTGCGTTGATAGCCTTTTGCTGCTGCATCTCGGTGCGCATATGCGGCTCGGAATCGGATCCACCTTGGTCGGCCATGTTGAAAATCGAGTTTGGGGACAAGAGAGTCGTCGCTTTCAAGGAGTAGAGGTGTGGTGAGCAGAAGGTTGGAGCACGAGCAGAGGTACTATCACAGCCGGTGCATCCAAAAACAAGATTCATGCAGGCCGGCCGACGTGAGCTGGACGCACGGGGCAGAGGCCATGTACAGTGATGCAGAGTGGATACCAACCACCCCTGTCTCCTCTGATTCCGATCGCGATGGCGACGTCATCGTTCGTATTTGCAGCCCACAGGCCGTCCATCACACCAGCCGCCGTCCATGCGCTGACGGGCATTTGCCTCCTGCGTGTTGCGTGCGAAGGGAGGCAAAACAGGCGGAAGAGGCGGCACAAGGAGAGAATTCGGTGCTCGTCGGAGCGAGTGTGGGGCGGCGGGATGTGGGGTAGGCGCACGATGGTAGCTCCCGCGCTCGAAACAAACCGTCGTCATTTTTGGCATCACAAAGCAGGCAGTCATGTTTATGTTTACGTTGTATGGATAACAGGTGGTGGTAGTCATTACACTATGAGTCCGCAAGCCCAAACGCCATCAGCAGACACGTAATTGAAAACTCCGCTATCATCAATAATCGTGCACCAGCCATGAAGAAGCGGGGATAACATCGCGGGGCGTTTCGTTTTAATTGCTGTTCCCAGTCAGTGCGAGCTCATCGAGGAGACGGTAGCCGGTACTTACAGCAGACCGAGGGTGAGATCGCCGTGGATCTTAGCCTTCAGCTGGATTTCAATGTCGAGGTTGAGCTCCAGTCTCAGACGGAGCTGCTCGCCCTTGCTTCCCTCCTCCTCTTCGTCGCCGCCGCCGCCAGTGAGACCGCCGAGCGCCTTGCCGGCCGTGTCTCCGACTTGATTGACAGCCTGGCCGGCAGTGTTTTGGACCATGTCGCCAGCACCGCCGACGAGCTCACCGCCGGGCACGTTCTCGGTGATGTCGCCCAGAGGACCTCCTCCTTTGCCGCCCTGCTTCTTCTGGCGCTGGCGGTTGCGGCGGCCGCCAGAGGCAGAGACATCGGAGCGCGCAACGGATTCCGAATCCGATTCAGCCCCGCCTCGCCGTCCACGTCCGCGAGATTGGCGCCGGCGCGATTGAGACTTTTGTGGCTGTGGTTCGGGCTCAGAGTCATTGGCATCGGCGCCGTTGGATGTCTTTTTAGTTCCTGCGTCCTCTTGCTCAGCCTCTCCTTCAGCATCACTTTCAGGGGCGGGAGTGGCTTCAGGAGTGGGCTGCTGCTGAGGCTTCTTGTTGCCCAACTTCTTCGGTGTCTTTTTCTCGGTTTTCTTACTCGAACTCTCTGCGTTGCCCTTCCCCCCTAGCGACGCGTTGGCATTTGCCTGTCCCTCTCCGGCGACGGATTGCTTGGTCTCCTCAACCGTGTCCGCCATGGCGCTGTCTGTGATTTAGATGGTTGTGTGTGATTTGGATAGTTGTGTGCGGAGTGCAAATAGCAATGTGATGGTGGTGAGATTGGAAATTCAATCAAGTGGTACCAAAATGATGCGGTGACGAGAAATGCAGGGCGGGAGAAGAAGATTGTTAAGAGCAAAGCACAACTCCAGGAACCGGTTTGAAGGGATGGTACTTCCCATCCCTGCCCCCACACAAGCCACCCATATGCAGTCTGACGCAACAGGTGGCACATCGAGTTGCGCCCCGTCAAATCTCCAATGAGGCGCTGTTCAAAACTTGTCAGCTTCCCTGCGCGAAGGAACGCACAGGATCGCGGCCTGGGAGCTGCTCCAGAAGATCATCTCGATGTTCTGGATCGCCATCGTGCTTCCCAGTTTGCGGCAGTTTTGAACGTCATCCGCTTCTCTCACTCCGTGTCCGCTTCGATCTGGAACGGAAATGCCCCGCTTGTTTGGCGCCTGAAGTCAGTTGGTTTAGGATGGAGCCGCCCGTCACGGCTGCCAAGGTTCTGTCATTTTCGAGATGGTCGATGCAGGCGATCGAGATGGCCCGTATAACAAGCCGACGATCGAACTGGTCGTGCAACGGTTTTTGATGCACAGAATCATTGAAACCCATTATTGAGAGGGATACCAAACGTAGTTTCTACGTCGTGTATACAACTCAACACAAGAGAGGTGTACATTGAGAGAGTATCAGTCTACTGCTATGTAAGCGACGAACATGGGAGACAAGCGAGCACGAGCCACCTCGCCAAGTCAAGCCCACCGGTGTTGCCGCCTTGTTTGATTTTGACATCACCATCTGCTTGACAGTGAGCTGCCCTAGCTGAAAGAAAAATCACAAGCATGGCGACCCAGAAGGCTCAGGATGATGCAGCCAGGCAACGCATCATAAACCACATGAATGCGGACCACTCTGACTCGGTGGGCTTTCCCCCGCTTCTGCCCTCGGTGCTGATATTGATTGACCATTGCAGGTCCGCCGCTACTTGGAAGCGTTCAAGCAGAAGCCATTCTACCAAGTCCGAGATGCCCGAATGACAGATGTGACCCTCACTGATATGAAGTTCACATGCGGAGGCCAACAACTCATCATTCCTTTCGACCCGCCGTTGAATTCGCTCCGAGAAACGCGTGACCGCGTTGTGCAACTTGACAAAGACGCACTGCAGATGCTTGGACGCAGCGACATCACCATCACCAAGTACATTCCGCCTTGGGTCCACGTCTTCCACCTCTTCAACTTCAGCCAATGCCTCATGACCTACATTCTCTTCTCGCGCGCAGCTCATTTTCAACCGGGCTCTCTACCATACGATCTCCTCCTCGTCCACTTCCCTAGGTTTGCCAGCTTCTGTTTGTCCATCAGGCTTCTTCTACTCGCCATCATGATTCCTATCCATGCCGCGGAAGCATTCTTCATGGCAAAGAAGCTGGGGAGGCATGGGGTGACGCCTTTTGATGGCATATGGTGGGCTTGGGTGGCCAGTTGTGCCGTCGAAGGCAAGACCAGTTTTATGAGAGCCGATGCTCTGGTCGCCGAGAAGAAGAAGGAGAAGGATGCGAAGAAGCACTGAAGACGACCATGTCTCACGACGGATGGGCTAGCTACCCCGAAGATAGGATCCAGAATTGATGAATGAACGGTGACTCTTCGTGTAACGCGTCTACGGCGCGGTGCAAGGGGCGACAAAGGCGTAACGTCAAGCCGATCTCGGCAAGCACCCTTATCGATAACAAAAGGCGAAGAGTCACGTCGAAGCACTGAGCTCTTTTCTCAACAACAACAGACCGGGATCCTTCCTTTCCCTTCATTTGCACATTTTTTCGAGTGCGCGCAATGGCTTTGCGACTTGGTACCAGACGGTTTGTGGCCGCGTTGCGTGTCCCTCGTGCCAATTGCCCCTCTGCGCGATATGCTTCCACGGCCGCTGCGGTGAAGGACTCCAGTCTGCCGCAGGATGTGAAAGACTCGATAGCAGTGTGTAAGCCCTCGGGACGATGGAGTTGATTCGGTTCTGAACCTAGATAGCGAGAAAGTACCCTTCCCACGCCTGACCCGCCCTCCTCGTCCAAAACCGCTGGCCTCGTGAACCAACAACTCCCGTACATGGTCCCGACCTATGTTCGGCCACCGCCCATGTTTGAGAGGGGAGAGGGGTGCTACCTGTACGATGTGGAGAACAGAAGATACCTTGACTTTACAGCGGGCATTGCCGTCAACGCGCTTGGGCACTGCGATCCGGGTGTTGCGCAAGTACTTGCTGAGCAAGTGCGTTTGACATCCCAATGATGAGAATGGGTGCTGATCATCTGCACATAGGCGCTGCAGCTTATGCACACCTCGAACCTCTACCACAACCCCCACACCGGTATCCTCTCAAAGCAGCTCATCCAGCTCACCCACGCAACCGGCGGCTTCGCCTCGGCTACCCGTAGCTTTATCTGCAACAGCGGCTCTGAAGCCAACGAGGCTGCCATAAAGTTTGCGCGCAAGGTCGGAAAGTCTGTGTCGTCGGACAGGTCCAAACATGAGTTCGTCTCTTTCCACGGCTCGTTCCACGGCCGCACCATGGGCAGTTTGAGTGCGACGCCGAACCCGAAATACCAGAAGCCTTTCGCCCCAATGGTACCAGGTTTCAGATACGGCACCTTCAACGATGTGGAGGGCATCCATGACCTGGTCACAGAAGAGACGTGTGGTGTCATAGTTGAGCCAATCCAAGGCGAAGGCGGCGTCAACGTTGCGACACCAGAGTTCTTGGTTGCGCTTCGAAAACGATGCACTGAAGTCGGCGCTGTGCTTATTTATGATGAGATTCAATGCGGACTGGGCAGGACAGGCAAGTTCTGGGCGCATTCAGCGTACCCCAAGGAGTGCCACCCGGATATCGTCACCACGGCGAAGGCTCTCGGCAACGGATTTCCCATCGGCGCTACCATTGTAAACGACTTTGTTTGCCGTCACATCAACGTTGGAGACCACGGGACAACATTTGGCGGCAACCCGCTCGGATGCCGCGTGGCTTCACACATTCTCTCTCGACTATCATCGCCCGAGATTCTGGATTCGGTACCGAAGAAGTCGTCAGCCTTTAAGATGCATTTTGATGCTTTGCGACAGCGATTCCCAAGCCAGATCATGGAAGTTCGAGGGGAAGGGTTGATTCTTGGACTGCAGCTTGATGCCGACCCAACGCCTATCGTCACTGCCGCCAGGGAGAGGGGTCTACTGATCATTACCTGCGGCACGAACACTTTGCGTTTCGTGCCACCTCTCGTTCTCACTGAAGCCCAGATCGACGAAGGCATGGCTATTTTGGCCGATGCGATGGAGAGCGTATGGGCGGAGGGCAAGCAAGTGAGGGGCACAAAAGGACAGCAAGAGATGCAATAGAGGATTGTGGATATATAGTTTGTCTGTATAGCTTTCAGCATGGCGTCTTATGGGATTGGAGCGTTCGGTTGGTGTAGACAACAGGCTATCTCTATTCTAGTGATGCGATCTTTGTCGGCTCCTTCACTCTGCTCGTCAACAGCAGATAACTCCATGTTCTACCTAGGATAACACCATTCACTGCACGGTGAGATTGATTACGAGAAAGGATACGAAAACTTTGATGAAGGTGAGCTTGCTTACCTCATCTGTCTAGCGTTTACCTACATGGGCGTGGCTTGGCACGGCTGCCTCCAGGAGTTCCGTACCTTCATTCTCACCATCGAATATGGACATCTGCTGGCTTGTTGCTTGATGCTATCCCAAGCTCGAAGTGGTTCATACGTCATTGAGATACTGATCGCGCAGTTTGACGGCGCTTTCGACCTTGCAGCCGTGTAATGCACGTTGCTAGCCTATCCATCAGAAACACAACCACCACGATCGCATGCCATCATGCAGAACGTGATCTACAACAGCTACGGAAATGACTCCCCCGCATCGAGTTCCAGGGTAGAACCGGAGTCTGGCATGTCTGGGCGGAGTACGTCGGCTTCGATAACGACAACGCCCGTGACTTCAGTTCCTTCCAGTGTAGCTGAAGGCGAGAGCAAATTGGGAGACTTGGAAAAATATATTGCGCTTGGCAGTCTTCACTATGACCAGGACATCAATGACATACTGTCTGTACAACTGACACAATCGCGGAACAAACTCGCAATTCCGCCCATTGGTGATCCAGACTGGTCGGAACTGATCCATGCCGACCTGCCTGAAGAAGTGCGACATATCATCGGGAACGAAGCGACACGATTACTTGAAGCACGGTGGCTGCGACTCCTCCTTCACCTCCCAGCGATCAAGCCAGAACACGTTCATAGCGTTGTGCGCGTGTATCTGTTGCCAGAGGATCGCGGGCGGCGGTTCATCGACCGCAACAGCAAAGGCCTGAAAGCTGCTTTACGACAACTTCTTGGGAAAATTGACATTTCACCGGAAGGCTGGAATGGAGATCACACGGAAGCCGCCTTCCAGCATTTCGATCCTTGGGCGGGTGCGGAGAATCGTTCGCTGTTTTACCTGTTCAACAAACTACCCTCACCTGCACCGACGCCTCGAAAGATCAAGAACAGGTTTTCTCGGAGAGCCGTAGAGAGCCTCCTGTACCCCGCCAAGTCAATTTCACCAGACGAGGAGCTACCTATAGAAGCCCTCAAAACCAAGCTCTATCCCTACCAGGCAAGGTCTGCAAGTCTCATGGTCCAGAGGGAAGCCGCACCTCAACTTCAACTGGACCCTCGCCTGGAGTTGCGGAAATCACCAAACGAAGAGACATTTTACTTTGGTGCCAGGGATGGTTCGTTCCTCCGCGAACCTCGATTCTACGAGACGAACCGGGGTGGCATTCTAGCTGAGACCATGGGCTTGGGCAAGACGATCATCTGCCTGAGCGTTATACTGTCAACGCGGGGGCATCTGCCTCAAATCCCCCCAGCTTATCAACCTCCTCCCCCCATACGCAAGCGCGTTGGCTCGCTCAAAGACATGGCTGCAAGCATCATCAGTCGTTATTCTGTCCCAGCCAAAGATGCCTTGGAGCGCAAGGAAGTTGAAGAAGAAGTTGATCTCAGCAATCATAAAGATGCTCTTAAGCGCAACATGGCGTATTACGAGATACCACCAAACCTACCACGCATGAACAGAAATACGAGGACACCACCTCCAAGGCAGCTTGTCACATGCTCCGGGACAATCATTGTGGTGCCACGGAACTTGTTACATCAATGGCAATCCGAGATTCGCAAGCATGTGTTTAATGGAAGCGTGAGAATTTTAGTCGTGGACTCGGTGCCAAAGCGCGGAAAAGCCAAGGCGCCATTGCCAGGGGAAGACACGATGGAATTCCGGAGCGAACTGCCAGCACCCACCGAGCTCATGGAATACGATATCGTGCTCTTCACCCGCAATCGCTTCGAACAAGAGATCCAAGACGGGGCAGATGAGCAGGGCCGTCGACCATGGGCAGGCGCTTCTCTAAGCTGCCAGTGCCCATACATTGGATCTTCTCGAATACCAGATTGCTCTTGCAAAGGCAGTGTCTACGAAAGCCCCCTGACGAAGATTCACTGGCTGCGCATCATCATCGATGAAGGTCACAATGTTTCGTCTTCCGTGTCCAATGCTGTCATCATGGCCAAGCAGTTGCAAGCTGAGCGACGTTGGGTTGTTTCCGGCACGCCGGCGAAAAATCTGGTGGGTGTTGAAATGAACCTACTGACAATGGAGGAAGAAACACTCGATCAAGCGTTCTTGCGGGAGATGGCAATGGAGCAAAGGAAGACGTTCAGTCTCGACGACGAGAACACGAAAGCAGCGAAGGCTTTGGGCTCTCTCGCATCCAACTTCTTGATGGTGCGTCCATGGAGCGACTCCACCAGTGAGGGACGGCTCGATTGGGACGAGTACATCTATCGGCACGAGCATCAGTATCGAAAGACCTATTCCGGCTTTTCATCATGCTTTGTGCGTATTTTGGAAGGTCTGGTGGTCAAGACACGGCCCGAAGATGTTGAGAAAGACATCGTGCTCCCGCCGATGAAGCATCGTGTGGTGTACCTGAAACCATGCTGGTTCGATAAGATGACTGCAAACCTCTTCGTTCAGGTGCTTCGTGTGAATGCGATTACTAGCGAGCGGTCCGACGTTGACTATCTCTTTCACAAGAACAGTTTGAAGGCCAGGCATAGTTTGATTCGCAACTTGAGGCAGTCCAACTTCACTTGGACTGGGTTCAGCTTGGACGACGTTGTATCAACGCTTGAGACGAGCCAAAAGTATCTGGAGAAAGGAGAGAAGCAATGCTCTCTTGAAGATGCGAAATTGCTACTCGAGAGCAGCCGTGCTGTTGCACAACTTGTGACATCCGAGAGTTGGATCGCGCTCAGTAAAGCTCACGAAGTTGGTATGGCGATTGAGAACTTTCCTCGAGACTGCGAAGAGAGCTTCTCCTTGGCGTATCCGCACAGGCCAACCGTGGTTGGGATCACCCAATTGCTCGATGGGCAGCTTCATGTGGATTCCCACATCCTCACTGGAAACCCTTCCCATGGCTTGGATGCGGTGGGTCAGGCGGCAAAGGCAAGGATCACGGCGATAGCGGAAGCTGAGAACGAGACGAAGGAGTCGAAAGAGAAAGCGACGGGCGATGCACAACTCAAAAAGGCTGGCGTACCTTCGTCTTGCGTTGGATTGCAACCTGTCATCAGCCGTCGAACTTCTTCGATCGTGCCCAAGGCTTCTCCTACCAAACTCAGGACCTCGGAGAAGGCAAAACAGTCTCCTCTGAAGATGACGCTCACGCTGAAGACGAGAGAAAGCACCGAGCCTACCGCACAAATTCAACAAGTCAAAGAGGATAGAGCCGCGTCTCCGGTCAGACCTCGCAAGCGCAAGCTCACACTGTCCGACGAGCTAGCCAAGTTGCCTGAAGACTCACCCCTACGTGAAACGCGCGTGATAGGCACAACATCGGCGAAGCTATCCTACCTGATCACAAAAGTGATGAAGCATCAAGCCACGGAAAAGATCATCATCTTCTACGACGGCGACAATGCTGCATTCTACATTGCACAATGTCTCGAGATGCTCTACGTCAACCATCGCATCTACGCGCGCACCCTAGACAACACCAAACGTTCCGAGTATGTAGCGCTCTTCAACGAGAACCCGGACATACGCGTATTGCTTATCGATGTTGCTTGCGGTGCTCTGGGCCTCAATCTCAACGCCGCTAGCGTTGTCCTGATCATCAACCCTATCAATCGTCCCGACATCGAAGCGCAGGCCATCAAGCGAGCGCACCGCATTGGCCAGACCAAAGAAGTTCTCGTCGAAACCCTTGTCCTCGAAGGCACGATGGAAGAAGCCATCTTCAAGCATGCAAAAAAGATGTCGCGGCAACAGTTCCTCGAAGCCAAAGAACTCGAAGACGACGCAGGGATCATCGACATTATTCAGCATGCCGAGGTGCTCCCCGTCGACCCCGATGAAAGCGAAGGGTTCAACCAATTCTCACCGTTGGATGCGCCGGAGCCAGTCTTCGGCCGATCCGGGAGGGACAAGTATCACCGGTTCGGCGTCACGGATACGAATGAGAAGGAGAAGACGAAAGCGAAGAAAAAGGCCAAACTTTCGAAGCCGAAGATGGACGCGCAGAAAGGCGCGAAGGCTGGGGCTGCGGATGGTGGCAGTGTTGACGCGGACATGGATCGGACGTCTGCGAGGCACGAGTCGCAGGGCATTACGCAACCTCAGGCCGCGTTCATGAGCGGACCTCTCGGTGGCGTGGGAAACGGGCTTGCGGCTGGTAGTTCGTTGTTCTCTGGGTGATTAGGCGTCCTCTGGAGTTTATGAGGCTTTGGGAGGGAGGGGTTGCGCGGCGTCTGGGGATGATTTCTGCTTTACACACGTCTCCTTGATGAATCGGCGTTTCTCTACCATGTACGCACTATGTATAGATAGCACACCAAATATGCCGGAGAAAATCGAAGTGCTTCAGGGTCCAGACTTTGGAACAAGCAAGGTCCATGCAGAGCACTCAGCCCTATCTACTATGTAGGCGTGTAGATAGATGCAAGAACACTTCACCCTGCTCTGCCAACAACAACAACAACAACAACCCCGCCAAGCACGCAAAATCCCTCATCACTCACACGCGTCGTGGGCATCCTTCAACGGGATGGGCATGTAGCAAGCACCTGTAGCAAATAGATGCTGAATGGATTTCCAAACGCTTATCCCCGGATGGCCCGGCAATTGGGTACTCCAAACAAGCTTTTTTCGCGTGGCGCTTTCCAAGCCCTCCGCCCGCTCCACGGCACCGACATCCAGGAGGAATCCTCGCACGTCCGGAGAACACTGCGAAGCGGGTGCCGATCTGCGTTGCGCATGCGGCCGTGATGGAGACGGAAGGGCGCGAGGCAGAAAGGGGAGCGGGAATTACAGGACGTGCATGCAGAGCTAGCAATAATCGACGGTGAAAAGGAAAACGATGCACACGCGTACGTCAGCCTTCCTTTTCGGAGATATATGGGGGAGGATGGGGGGTTTTGCGTCGTCATGGCTTCGTTTCGTACGGCGCTTGTGCTGTTCTGTGCTTGAGCTTGTGCTGGCGCTTGGGCTAGGGCAGGGGGTCGTCGCGGTGGGGAATTGTTTTTTTTTGGGGGGGAGGGGGAAGGGTGGTCGTGTGGATGCGTGGTCGAGTGGGCTAGTAGTCAAGGCATGAGGCGTGTGTGCCAAGTGTGACATCCAGGTGATTGCGGTATGTATGTACTCTTTCGCTTTCCCCTCGTCACAGACATGTCTTTCTGACGGTTTCACGACACTTGTTGCTAGCTTGCTGATCGGCTTTTTGGTTTGGTTTGATCGAGCTGGTTATCTGGGACGGGAACGCCACGCGCCGTACTTCACTTGAGCACTTGAGCACAGGAGGATTTGCAGGGGACGCGATACGAGTTGGGTTGCTTCCGTTTGACTGCATCCGAAGTAATCTGGATTCCTGTTCGCTGGAGTTCGACTTACCTTTGCTGTTTGCTTCTCGTCGCATACTGCTCGCCTCGGAGGGCCTATCGAACGGAACCGAAGACTGGGAATCGAGAAGAAAGAGGAAGAGAAGCGGGTGTACGTCGCCATGAGATTCGTTACAAGGTTACAGGCCTGCTTTACGGCTACCGTCATCTTCGTGTTGTACTTTTGGCTGCGGCCGTCGGATTACATGCGAGACAATATTCAAAGAGTGTGGAAAGGTCGAGCACATCGTGTCGTCGTCTTTGGAGACGATTGGTCAGATACTGGTTCCTATCGAGTGGCTGCTCCTCCCAGTGGGTTGACCCGAGACAGGGACCCTCAGCAGGGCGAGCGGTGGGTGGAGGCGTTGTGCGAAGAGGTGAGTTGCCCTTCCCCCCCTTTTGCTCCGTTTGCTTGCCCAGCGGAAGCGGGAACGGGAGGAAACGAAGCGAAACGGTGGAATTGGCACTGACACGCATACGCACAGCTGAACTGCGACTTTATCGATAACTTTGCACGCTCCGTGCCCTCGAACGTGGAGATCAATACGGTAGGGTCCGTCGTAGATACGAACGTCTTTGCCAATGCGACGAGGGATGGCCGCAACGAGACGCTTATGCTGTTCGACTTCCAGACGCAGGTGCAACAGTTCATCGACTGGGAGCAGAAGAGGGGGCAGTTGCCGGCGAAGCTCCGTACCGTGCACGAGTGGACTGTGTTCACCGTCTTCTTTGGCATCTGGGACTTGCTGGAGTACTCGTCGTTGGACAAGGAGAGTGCTGTCCAGGCCATCGACCGCAGTGTGGAGGAGCTGATACGCAACCTGGATATCCTGGCCGCCTATGTCGATGGTCCTGTGAAGGTGGTGATTCCCAGGCTAGTCGACGTGACGTTCCTTCCACTCTATGCGAACAAGAAGAACGAGTCGACCACCATGTTCGCCATGGATCAACACCAATCCGTCTTCCTGTGGACGTATTGGAATCAGGTCTTGTCTCAAGCCATGGCCGAATGGAGCAAGGGAGATCTCTTTATGCCCGACTTGCATGGCATCGTTATGAACCAAGTCCGCGCCCAGCAGCTCTATTCCAAGCAAATCTCCGACGCCACCGGCTATGGAAAACAGGCACCTCTCTTCGACAATGTCGAACAGCCGTGTCTGGCACCCAAAACGAACGGCACCGCGATCCGGATGCAAGCAGCCGTCGTCGAAACGTGTGCTGAGCCAACGCGCCACCTCTTTTGGTAAGTCGGCCATGCTGCACAAACGCATTGTCTCAGTCTAACCGGCCAACAGGGACGACCTGCAGCTCAACGGACCTGCCCATCGATTGATTGGAAAGGAAGCCGCTCGCATGGTGCGTGGGAACGTGACGATCAATGCTGCCGCCCGTGAGCGAGATCAACAATGGCAGCAAGCGCACGGCTCCGTCACCAGTCAGCGGTACCGACGGAAGGATAGCTCGGGTTTCGCCTTGAAATTCCCTCCTGGGTACTGATGTCCCTCTTCAAAGACAAAAAAAAATCAAAATACCTATCCATACTTGAGCCATCCAAGTGACACAAAGGAACAGGTTACACGCATTCCACCGCAATAGAATCATGCTTCCGAGCAGGCCTTTGTGATTTGTGGCCCCATTGCGGCAGCGTTTTGGGTGGTCATTGTCAGCTCTCTTTCTCCCTTGCATACGCTGCGCTGGAATGTCTCAGAGGTTGGTTTCTGGTGCGGGTCGCTCCCTCACAAACAAAGCAATAAGTCATCGCGGAACATGCGCGTCCCACGGTCGCTTCGACCGCATCTGTCTGGAACAATCAGATTGCGGGATTCAGCCGCAAAGGCCCATCACACACACACACACACACACACACACACACACACACACACACACACTCACACACTCACACAGGCGTACATACGAAGTCCAAAGCACGCAGCAATGCAAAGCTAGCTAGCTTACCCATAAGAGGGACAAAGGGAGACTGTGCTTTATTGCACCTGTGAAAAACCAAAACCATCTTTTTCTCGTTGTACTACCGTCCTGCCGTGTTCGGTTCCGCTCAGTTCTGTCTTTTCGCTGCTCGATGGTACAATGAAATTGATGTCCCGTCGCCAACAACAACAACAAAGAAGATCAGTCTGAAAGGAACGTCCCCGTCCAACGTTAGCCGTCATCAGCTAGCTCACCTCTTTGAACCGGGGAGCGTACCATCATGTTGGCAAGTCGTGTGCTACCGCCGATTCTTCATCGTCGGTCGTCGCCGCAGCTTCAAGAAGTCCATCCTCGCCAGGTTCTGCCTCCACTCCATCCACAACCCGCCCCCGAGAATCTCCATCCCGCCGTGTCCCTCGTTTCCAGCTCGATTCCTCCCGTCGCGACCTTCTTCAACATTCCGAGGAGATACGTTCGGTCGAATATGCAGGTCAGCGGCAGTGCTTTGCCAGCATCGCATTCGCATCACATGGACGACGTAAAGACTCCTCTGTCCCCGCGGTCGCTGCGGAAAAGCAGCAGGATTCACGAATTACGCTCAGCGTCTACCGCGGACATTGCCAACCGTTCCTCCAGCAGCAAGGACGATCCACTTCCTTCCCCTGCATCCGGTTCGTCGAGAGCTACCGGGAAACGATATGCGTCCTTCGGAGAGGATCCCCATCGTAATGGCAAGGGAGATGCCAACGGTGACGAGAAAGAGGGCGACAGTCCGACGGATACCAGAACGCCGAACAGTGCCTCCTCGACCGGTTCTGGCGGTGAGCTATCCAGCCATGTTTGCCTCTGCCAGCCCGAACCCAAGATACCCCGCCCAAGAAACGGTACGTCCAAACCAACACACCATCCTTTGTTCCTCCCCCCCCCCTTACCGTGATGCCCCCCTTCTCCGGATACGAGTGAGAGGGCTCCGCGAACAAAGAAGCCCGAAACCCCGTTCTTTGTCTGCGTCCGAGTCGAGCCAAGTGCGAGCGGAGTACGGGCCGGGTTCTTTGTCTATTATGCTGACGGAACTCTTTTCTTTGTTGTAGCCTTTATCCTTTATCGGCAGCATCATCAGCATGCCATCGTCGCGCGAAACCCAGGCCTCGCGAACCCCGAGATTTCCAAAATCATCGGCGAGCAGTGGAAAGCTGAAGGTGACGAGTCGAAGAAGGTCTGGCAGGACCTCGCTCAGGTATGACTCCTTTCCATGTCCCCTCCCCCTTACCCCTGAAGTCTCCTCTCTCCCCCCTCGTTCCGCGACTGATGCTCGCGACCCACAGGAAGAAAAAGCAAGACACCACGAGCAATACCCAGATTACCGCTACCAACCACGGCGGCTCGGAAAGCCGGGCTCTCTCCTTGTAAACACCACAGGCCACATCACGGTCGACAGATACAGGTGTCCCCGCTGCGGCGGCCGCAGCATCAAGACGCCAACCTCCCCATTCCTCACCACCACGCCTACCCTCCCGCCCCCCAACGAAGCCTCCGGCCTCACGCCAACGACCCGCTACCTCCCCATGATGTCGAACCTCAGCCTGGACTCGCCGGTCGCGCGTCGAGGCGCAAACGGACGTGGAGCCCCCGGCCCCTCCACCCTGAGCAACATCCAGGTCCCCACCACCTCCTCCACCCGCGACGACGCCCCCATGTACAGCGCCAGCCCCATCACCCCAGGCTCCAAAAGACGGCGTTACAACGAGTACCCGCCCGCGGCCAACACCAACGGAAGACGCCCGGATACACCGTATCACGCCCCCTCCCTCCACCACCAACACCAACACCAACACCACCACCCCCTCCATCGCCGCGACTCCCTCCCCCCCATCCAAGTGCGCAACGTCGCCGTCTCACCCCCCGGGACCGCAGGCATGCCGCCACCCTCCCGCACCCGGCACGACCCGCGCCGCAGCTCCATGGACCTAAACCTCCTGGTCCCCTCCCCCCAAGCGCACGACCAGTCCCGCAGCGTGGAAGCCACGGTCATGTCGGTCCCCTACAACGTCAAGATCAAGGTCCTCGGGCGCATCACGCCGCCGCTGAAAGACGAGGCCGGCGGCGTCCGCGGGGCCATCGTCGCCGTCGAAGGCGACGACCTGGCCGCGGTCGAGGAGATGACGGGCTGGCTGGAGGGATTCCTGGGCCGGGAGCGCGGCGAGTTCAGGGTCAAGGTCGGGGAGGCGCCGCGCGTGCCTGGGGCGGAGGATGAGGCGGCGGCGACGGCGGCGGCGGGCGAGGTGTCGTTTGAGGCGTACCTGGACCTGGTGCGCGAGTGGCATGGACGGAGCAGGGAGATGGTGAAGTTTATCACCAGCGTTCCTCCTCTTTCTTCTTCTCCTTCGTCTTCGTCGTCTTCATCTCCTTCTTCCACGTCGTCGTCCTCCTCTCCCGCCACCACCACCAAAGACACCAAAGACACAGCCATGCAGGAAAACCCACCCCCGACCTCCACCACCACGCCCCCCCCCCACCACCACCACCACCACCACCACCACCACCACCCCACCCCCGTCCTCCTCCTTCCCACCTACCAGCTCCACGCCGCCGACACGTACGCCTCCAAGATCCCCATCCACGACGTCTACTCCTCCCTGGACCACTGGCAATGGATGGCCACGCTCTGGCGCGGCACCCTCGGCCCGGACCTCACCATCTACGTGAAGAGCGAGGGCGGCGGCAAGGAGGGCGACAGCGGCAACGCCAAGGAGAGGGCGGGGGGCAAGGCCGTCGAGATCGACGAGGAGGGCCGGTTTCTGACGGTTTGGAGGGGCGAGGCGGGGGTTGCGGAGAAGGCGTTGCGGAGGGTGGGGTTCGAGGTGGGGGAGTGGGTTAGGGGGTTGGGGAGGCCGTGAGGGTTTTTCACACGTGCGATGGTTCACGCTCGTTCAATGCTGGTTTCCCTTGCGGATTGGGGTCCGGGGAAAGAAGGCTGGTGTTTGTATTTATATATATATATATATATATATATGCATGTCTGGGTAGTAGGACGTTGCGTGAATGGCGGGCACGTGTGTCAATTTACGCTACGTCCATCATCTCAAATACACGTACGTCGTGCATGCGTGGAAGAGTTCAACAACAGCAGGAGATGGATGGCATGTTGTTGGTTTGCACGGATGCAGTTTTGCAAGGTGCACGCGCGAGTTCAGTTCAGTTCACTACAGAAGGACCCATTCGTTTTGTTTTCCCTGATACATCACGTCGCATCACATGTGCATCTATCGTACACTCGGCCCACACCACCACCACCTAAGCAATGAAGCCGGCCCCCTCCACCAGGGCCTTGGCACTCCTCCCCGCATCCAAAAACAAGCCCTCACACTCGGCGACATCCTCGACCTCGATGGCGCCACCCTGCCTGCCACTCACCTTTGCCAGGATGCTCGCGGGGGCCAGCAGCTGCAGCGCATACCTCAGGCTGACCTTCTCCCCCAGCTCGCCCACCTTTTCCAGGGCGGCGGGCGAGAGGTTCAGGGCCTCGGTCTTGGTGCGCGTGGCGATGATGGTCTTGATTTCGGCGGGGGTGTAGGGGTTCGTGGGGATGATGAGGAGGCGGGCGAGCAGGTCCGGGGGGATGCCGTGGGCGGATTTGGGGAGGTTGGAGGCGCCGCGGATGTGGGTTTGGCCGCGGTTGGAGGCGAGGATCACGAGGGGGGAGAGGGTGGATTCGAGGGCGCGGTTGAGGAAGGTGAAGGCCTCGAGGTCGAGCATGTGGACCTGGGCGTCGTCAGCGTCGGGTACATTTTTTTTTTGATTTCTCTTCGGAGGGAGATGAGAAGGGGGAAAGACTCACCTCGTCGATGAACAGCACACCCGGCACCAATTCGGCCACACCCTGGTCGATGTACTTGCTCACCACCTTGTTGATCTCCAGCCGCAACTTCTCGGTGATCTCCGTCTTCTTCGGCTTCATGAGCTGGCCCATCATGCTCATGATGTCCTGGCCGCCCTGGGGTCTCGCGTTGGCGACGTCGAGATCGTGCAGCGTGACATCCTGGACGATTTCCTTCTTCTTGTGCACCTCGCCCTTGGGGATGGGCACGTATTCCTCGGCCTCGAGGTCGAATTCCGTGGCATAGGCGTCGGAGCGGCCCACGCGCTTGACCGCGCCCGTGTTGGCCTCGATGTAGACGACGTCGCCGAGCCGCACGCGCTCCTTCTGTATGGCCTCGTAGATGGAGGGGTCGAGACGGAGCTTCTTGGTGCCGCGCGTGGCCTTCATGGTGATGAGGAGGTGCGAGATGGTGCGGCCGTAGCCGCCGAGGGGGTTTTCGGCCTCCTCGGGGGTGAGCTCGGTGACCTCGCCCTCGTAGACCTCCTTGGTTTCCTTGACGCGGAGGCCTGGCCGAAGCCCGCGGATTAGCCCACGACCGACGGCGAAGGTGGAAAGAGTCTACCAACTCACCGATGGCCCTCCGGAAATTCTCCATCAGCGCCTCCGTCTTCTTGACTTCGGCCGAGTAGATCTCGCTCCCCACGATCGGACAGAAGGGAACCTTGGTGCCCAGCTCCTGGCTCACGGCGAGCGCGAGCGCAGTCTTGCCCGTTCCCGGCCCACCAGCCAGCAGCACCGCGCGTCCGGACATTTTCTTGGCCTTGACGAGGTCGACGACGAGTCCGCACGCCTGCTCGCATTGTCAGCCAGCCGCTCTGTTTCCTTCTGTTTTGTCCCGTGTTTTTCTTTTCGTGCAACAGTGCGGACGTGTGTATATATATATATATATATACATGTACATGGCAGAACGTACCTCTCGCGCCGCAGCCTGCCCCACGAAGCCTCCCCCCGACACATCGGCGCGTCCATCCGGCCCCTTGAGCCCCAAGCCCTTGATATGCGAATGCGCCGCCGTCCTATTCTCCCGCGCATTGCTCTTGACCTCGCTGACGGGCACCGCGGACGCCATCTCCAATCCCCACTCTTTTCCTTTTCCTTTTCCTTTTCCTTTTCCTTTCCGAGCTCGAGCGCGTTATCAGCAGGAACCAGCGACGTCGGCGATGGAGATGGTGTGGGGTGTGCGCGCGCGTGTGTGTGTCGTCGATCGAGCTGCTGCTGCTGATTATTATTACGACGCGGCGGCAGGTCGTCGAAGTTTGGGCGAGGCCCAGGAACATGGGGGAGAGCCTCTGACTGGCGCGCGGAAGAAAAGCGGCCAATCACACGCGGCATCTCTTCCCCCCCCTCCCACCTCCCACCTCCCACCTCCCAGAATGCGCTGCCCACCGCCCGCCGCCCGCCCTCCTGTGCTTCCGCTTCCGTTTCCGCTTCTGTTTCCGCTTCTGCTTCTGCGTCGGGGCTCGGGTCCCGGTGGCTGCTGCTATCTACCACTCCGCCGCCACACTCGCCATGCCCGCAGAAAGGAAACAGGAGAGAGAGAGGCCGCCGCTTGGCTCACTCGCAGGAGCAGATATCCATCCGCCCAGAAGATGCCGCCTCGATTTGCCCCCGTTTATTCATTGCGGCTGAGGGCTGAACGAACTCCCTCCCTCCCTGAGCCCTGCCTCGCTGCAGCGAGCGCCCGTGTTTTGGGGGGGAGGGAGGGAGCATGATGAGGCCTGCTATCCTTCCTTTCCTCGCTGCATGCTTTCCCGACTGACACTGCCATGGCCGCTCGAATCCCACCGTCGCCGCCCTTCTTCGAACCACGCACGACGCCACGATGCCACGATGCCACGATACGACCATACGACCATACGACCCTCCTCCCTTTCCTCCCCCTTCCACTCGCACCACCATACAACATGCACACACACACACACACACACACACACAACACAAACACCTCTCCTCTCCTCCCTCCTTGCCCCTA